>WHPZ01570248.1:0-16485 GCA_016617965.1 Macrosiphum rosae | reverse complement strand
TACATACATACATACATACATACATACATACATACATACATACATACATACATTACTCCGATATGCGAACAAGGAATCATTAGAGAAAGAAATAGAGGATCCCAGCTGAGCGATGGAATTGAATTATATGAACGCACGTCAGCTGAGTCACGGGGATTTTGTAGAGACGGGAAGGTAGAAGTCTAATAGAGTATGAAATCCGATAAATTCGCCGTTTTATATTCAACCGACGAAATGGCGTAGGGCAGAGTAGGAAGAAAAAAGCCGCCCTCCTCGTGAAATCCTATCGGACAGCCAGTACTCAACGACGTCTAAATTGACATTTCACATACGTAATAGACTGGTCTTTACTAGTTACATATGAAAATAATTTAAAGCACACTAAAATTCGATAGTTAAAAATCTCTAGAAATTACATGAAACTGAAGCAATTACTACGGGCGATATAATAAGAGGTACAATAGTTTCAAAATTATATTTTAATAAGTAGTGCTTGAGTTTTAAATAAAATATTTACTTGACGTGTTATTATTAATTAACTATAGTATACTATATGAACTTTTTTTTTAATATCAGAATTTGAGTAAGTAAAGAAGTTTGAGGTCCAATACCAAGTTACCACCTAGGGAAAGTTGAACATTTCATTAAATAACAATCAATGGCAATCAGTGATATAAATTATTATCATTAAAATGTCAGACCAATTAAATATTGAAGTATAAATAGGTAGTTAAACATTATTACCATAAAATAATGAACCTAGCTGAATTCATTGACACTATACATTTTAAATAAATTAAATACATATGTTATCTTTCTACTTATATTGCATACAATAGATACAAGTATTTAAATAAGACAATAGTATTCGAATTTCCATTATCTATTGCATAGTTTTTAATTATTGATGTAAACAATCACACTACAATGCATAATATAATATTTTTAAAGAACTGTTATTAAAATTATTTATTAAACTACAAGAAAAATATATATATTTGAATAATATTGATTCATGAAATTTGTACGTGCTAACTCGAAATCAAGTGCCTATGTAAGTATAATATTAGACAATAATACAACTAAACTACCTACCTTAAAGTATAAAATATGTTTATCGATAATTTGGTAAGAATTTATAATTTTTTGAAACAGTTGTAAGAATAATGATAAGTTTATTGGTAAAATCATAATTAACGAAGAGCGTCAAGTGGACCAGTTAATAGTACTATCCCCATAACTATTAATTAGGTTTTTCAATACTGTGACTTCTTTTAGAATTAGCATAAGAAATTGTTATACTTCTTTTTGTTTTCTGTTTTAATACGATGATATTCAACGCTTGAGGACGAAGTTTACTAAAAATGATTATTTTGCTATATTGCCACATTGGATTAACATATTATTATTCACTTTTTGTAAAAAGTTTTAAACAAAATTGCAAATGTACAACAAAAAACTTAAACATCAGAATTGATTTTTATAAAATGTTTTATAATAATGTGTATTGAATAAATATAAAATGGTTTGAAATTGGAAATACTCGAAAGTCGACTGACTTCTGTAAAGCTAAAAAATAAATAGTCGATCAAAATTTTCTTGAACTATTATTTTTGAAACTAAATAAAATATAAAGAAGTATTAAATTTCAAATATTTCAGTATGCACACTATAAGGAAAAAACAACAACAACATCATCATTATAAAACCAATAAATCCTGTGCTATACTTAAAAAACAATTGATTTTTACTCCTTGAAAAAACTTATTTACCTGAATTAAACAAAAGTTTTCTTACTAGTATTATAGTTTATAAATTATATATCTAACAGATGTGTATAGTCACGTTTGAAACAGCGTTAAGAGAAATAAATCTATATTTTATATCATTGTTACAGTTCCTGCGGAAAGAAAAGTGAAAATCTTCATATACACATATATTATACCTATACATAGTTAAAAATTAAATTAAAAAACGTACCTTTATTTTTATCTTTATTATAATATACCTGAAGTACAATAAAACAAGATATTTACTCGATCAATTATACGAAATCCTTGGACGTCAAAACAACTTAACCGAAAAAATCAAAACGAACACCACTGTGCCGACTTATTTAAGCATTGATAAAAAAAATTTAAATCATATTGTAAAATATATTTAAATATCAAGTAAGAAAGATGAATAAGTACCTAAAATAATAACAACAATGGCGAGTTTCTGATTTTTTTAAGAATATTATTATTTTGTGTCACCTGTTGGAATACACAATGATTTTTAACCATTATAACTTTATTTTTTAAAGCTTATTTACTAATGATAAAGATATGTCATCTACTCGTTATTTATCATAATAACTGTCTTAAAAGTGTGAAGCCTTCGCAAAGCACTATCTACAACTTTCTTATGAGGCTTCAACATAAATATAAAGAAATGTGTGTACAAAAAAAATTATATTATAATTTAATAACGTACTCTCGTCGAACCTCTGAACTGATATACTAACAATAAATAATCACAAATCGAAAATAAATTATTATTTTTTTTTTATATCAGTACAATATGTCCTGTATCCAATGGTTTCTGAGATTTATTATATGTATTTAAAAAATTTAAATCAATTTATTATCAATGTGCTCTTTTGTAACTTTTAATAAATACGTACGTTAGGTGTACCTATAAGTATATTAAAGGTATAGTCATGGTTTAATTAAGTTTTCAACGGCTCTTTAACGATTCTTGTCCATAAGTTCATCTGTTATGTACTTATGTCACGACGCCTTTTATTAAAATCAATTTAATCTTTAGTTTTTTCTTTTGTAGATAAGCAGTCTTTTCAGCTAAAGTTTAATTACATTTTTTGACAGAGAAAAGAATCTGCAATACTATATCTATAAAATAAGCGGCATACTGAACACTAACATCGATTATCTAAAATATATTTTAATATGTTACACAATACTATCCTATATATTAAGCCCTGTGGAGTCGACATTTTTCTGTTTTACTCCGCAAATTAGAATCTTTTTTTTTGGAAAAAAATCACAAATCAATAAGAAATATGGTTTTGGTTTTTCGGATTAATCCGATGTATTCTATTAATCTCTAAATTAAAATAACCGTCAATCACTCTACCGTTCATTTTTAAACAGTTGTACCTAAGCATGCGGAAACTGATAAATGATAACTGGATATGATTGGTGGGTATTTAAAAACTTTATAATGATTATTTGTTGTTAAAGATAACGTCATTGATAGAATAACAACTATAGAAAAATATTGCTTGGATAGTAATAATAATAAAAAAAAACTTAGTCTGTGAACTTTTTAACGTATTATGCACTATTATAAGTCTAATATAAATATCTTGATAGTAGAGTTTTATTAATAACTTCATTGTAGCATACCTCGTTAGTGTTCCAGCGATGTCTTTGAACAGGAAAATGCTCAGCACGTGGCAAACTCTCCAAGTTATCTGGCAATTTAATTGGTTCCCCTTCTGAAAATGTAATTAAACGTTCATAGTATGATAAATACTTTATGTTTATAATCGTTTAATGGATATATAAAACATTAATGATACAACATTAATACAGCTACCTATAATTAACAATTTAATGATATTTTAAAAATATATAAATCAAGATATTTTTGTACCTATTCAAACAAATTACCTATAGATGAAATTAAATTTAAAAAGAAAAATTATATGAGCATAATTTAATTATAAAAATAACAACACAAGCATCAACATGATTAACAAAGGAAAAATTACAATAGTAATTATAATAACATTTCATTGTAAGCCCCTCTACAATATTATTTTATAAAAACTGATTACTTATGCAAATTAAAAAAAAATCCTTATTAATATTTTATCTAACTTCATAAGATATTATAAATTAGGATTAAAGTTCAAAACTTTAAACTTTTAAATACATTAAAATATAGTTTTGTATACAATTCATTTTCTAAGGATAAGTAAACAATTTTACCCGTCTTCATGTTATTTACTTAAGAAACAGCGGGGTCCATAACACGTAACACAATTTTCACTACCTAACTCATATTATTCAATAAGAAAAAATCAATTTATGTGATTTGAATAATGATATTGTTTAAATATTAATTTATTTAATTAGTTTTTGAACAAAATATTTTAATTTTTAGTTATTAAACATGTTATAGTTCAACAAACTTAGTATAAAATTATATGAATATTGAGTTAAATATTTAAGAAATTGCTTAGGAATTAGTGATTAAGTGATTTCTAAGCTTTCTTATATATATATATCGTATACTATGTACAATATGCGTGAAGTTGATTTATTATTTATTTTAAATGTTATACTTTGGTTTAAGCAGTTTACATGCTTATGCCTTTGTCAATAAGTACGTAATATCTGTGCCAGTGAAAAAAAAAAAAACACTCATATTTTCAAGTTAAATGCATTAAGACACGTCCTTTTCTTAACAAAGTATAAAAGTTATGACTGTGTAATAGAACACAAAAGGTGTAAAATGGTATAACACACAAATAAAATAAAATACTAGGTATATACTTCAATACCACTATAATTATAGGCGTTATAAATTCAAGTTTTTTAAGTTCGATATTTCAATATGTGTATTATAGACTATAACGTTACAAAAAAATGTTCATTATTAGCAAAGGCCAAAAGTTCGTATAGTTTTCGCCCCAATACCATCTATCACTTATATAGAAATATTTTTAGTTGAATGAGTTATAATATCGATGAGACGATAACCGACGATAACCGTATATCTAGCATAATATTACTTATTAAATATTATAAAATGTATAAGAGTTATAAACAAGTACAGACTGTCAATATTTAGTCAATAAAAATCGTGTGATAATATCTGCTATTTTTAAATAAACCAAAAATATGCTTGTGTTTTCAACTACCTACCTCATTTACTTGTAGTTCATCAGTCATCGCTAATGGTTCCCAAGCAACATTTTATTGATATTTATATTGATTTCAATACAGTTATTGATTCCATTAAATTATTAACTGAAACGGTGGTAACTTAAGTTATATTATCTTAGTTCAGTCAAGCCTTGATCAGACTTCTGATTAATTAGGGAATAAAGTCATCGTAAAGTTATCAACCAATTCTCAGTTCGGGTTGTGGCAATTTAATACTTGTGCCAAATCCTTCAAAGGGATTTTAACATTACTACCTACCTATATGACTGCAATAGTATTAAATAAATGTTTGATGAACATAACAGAAAAAACAATCGAATTAGTATTTGATACAGGTACTACATTATATATGGTGTAATAGAAATACATGAACAATTAAAAACTAAAAATGAAAGCAAGTTAAACGTATGAAAAAAAATATGAAATTTATAATTATAATAAATGATTTAAGATTTACGTATGTCTGAAAATTAGGAAAAATAACATTCTGTAAAAGTTACTATAAGATTCAAAATAATTTATAAAAAAAAAAAATATTGATACTTTAAAAATTATAACAAATAAACTAGTCAACTTAAATAAACGTTTTTAAACATAACACTATTTTTTTTAATCAGATTTACAAATCAGCTTTTTTTAATTTTTCAGATTTTAATTTATTAAAATAAAAATAAAAATGTTATACCTTACTTATATAGTGCATTAGCGCGTGCGTCTATAAACTTTATATACGAAAGAAAAAAAATTATAAATATTGATTTGAACAAAACGTATTTCATTTGTCAGGTCTTTCTGTACAAATATATGCAGAATTGGTGTATTTTTTCATTTAAAAAAAAAAATGTATTTTTGTTTTTTTCTGTTTAAAACTATGTTTTAAACAAAACAAATAGTTTGAACTCTATACAGTTTAAACAATGTTTACTACTATCAAACTTTAATATAAGAAAATTATCTGCGTTCTCTTGTTGGTTTTTTACGATATTTTAATCCAAAAATTTTCATAATTCACTTAAAAATTAAAATATTATACAACGAGAGGACATAGATAATGCTATAAATAATATAAATGTTCCTATATTTAGGTTTGATAGAAGGTTAATTTTCTCATAAGTACTCTTCTCATTATATTAGCTAACAATATAAAATTTGAACTTCTGGATGTACATTTCAAAAGAAAAAAACTTTTTTGTTTTAGACTTTAAACTACGAGATAATTTTAAAAAGTGGTAATACAGAATTGTTTTATTCTGTTTTAAGTTGGTACCTGATAGACTATAAACTAGTACCTAATAATTCAAAAAACCATTTGTATACTTTATTTAAAGTGCATAAATATTATTAGATTAATAAGTGATTAACTAGGTAAGTGATTATTACTTTCAGACTTAAGTTTTAAATGTAGTGTTATGAGTTCATATTAGATAAACTGTTGTGGTAAAATCATATCATAAAATAAAATATATTGATCTTGATGCTCTGGATATATAATTTTAGTTTAGTTTTTAAATATTATAAGTTTTGGTAAGATCTTATTAATTTCGTTAGAGAAAGTACAATTGAGAAAATTGTTTAATATTTACAGATGGACTTCAAAATTATATATTTTGGAGGATTTTCTATTTAAAAAGTTTATTATTCACATTTCACAATATTGGTTAATTTAAAAGTACAATTTATAATGCCATTTTTTAAATTATAACACAGTAAAAAAATTGTTTTTACTTTTAAGATTAATTTTTTTTTATAAAACAATGAAATTAGATAATATTATCGACTTGAGTATCAAATCAGAATGTATACAGTATGTGAGTATATAAAGCAATATATTATTATAGTTATTACTTATTATATTTAAATATTAACTTGAACATAAAATATGAATAAAGTAATTTTTCAGATATAATACAGAAAAGTTGAAATTGTATTTAATTTAATCGATAGGTAATAGGTATTATAAAAACGTTTCCCATTTTTACATACTTATTGTCTTATAATTTATTTTAGGTACCTACATAAAAGTATGAACATTAATTGTATTAGTATAAATACTAATCTTGTAGAGTTCACTTGTATCTGTTAACAAATACCTTTAAAATACTAACCTTTTGTGTATTAATTGCATTTATTTGACTTTGAAAATATTTTTAAATATTTTTTGTATGGCATGTATACATACGTTAAATAATGATGTTTTGTATTTTAATATGATTTTAATAATAACTATAATAAAACACGTACATTAGGTACGTACTTTTTGTTGCATTATATTTTTAACTAAAAATATAAAATATTATATTCTAAATATATACATAACACTTTTCACATAACCACACTTACGTTAAACATAATTGTACGTATTTTTTCATACCTTGTATCCAAAACAACCCTCAACCCCTCTCCCACAAAAAAAAAAAGTATAAAACCTTTTATTCCAGGTACATCTAATGTTTGTCATAATAACACAAAACGATAGCTGCAGATTCGAACACTTATTTTTCATTAAAACTGTACACATTTGCCATGACAATATTTTATAAGTGTATTGCCAATATACACCCGATGTTTATCTAAATTGCAATGTTGGTTAATAAATCGCAGTGTGAAAAATAAGCCAGATATCTAAATCATGGGCTGTATTTGACAGTTTACGAATTGCATTTGTAAATAACATCATGGTCGATTATACTTTTACTGTTAACCCCGAAGGGGTTTAATATATATTACTGTTCACATTTTTTTTTTAATTTTGCACCATAAACGAATCTAGAAACGATGTACGCCTCACTACCTCCAAAGAAATGTGGACTGCATTATAGATTTTAATTACGATTTCATTTAATCATAAGAACTTTTAGCTATCTGTTACTCGTATGCATTTCTATCTTCAACAAATAGCATCAACTACAGTTTATGTTATTATAAAATGAATTTCAATCAAGTGCTTACGGCACCCAGTGCAAATATATGTGTATTGTTCCTAGAACTACAATAGCCTATGGATTAAAATTTCAAATTACTTAAAGTTATTCATAATCCACAAAATGTCTTTAAAAATTCTCAAAAATCCAAACAAACACAATATGTAATATGTTTCAATTCAGTATTAATTATTGTCAGAAAGATTATTGCATTTTAGGCCCGCAGATGAACAATTTATGCACTTAAAGACTGTCTATGTTGTTGTGTGATTTTTGAATAGGTACTCTTATGATTAGTTATTAGAACTTTAATAGTATTAAAATAAAGAATAAATATTTTACTTTGATTTAATGGTATGTGATTGTTTGCGTGGGCGTGAGTTTGGAGATGTATTCTCGTGTGGTGTTGTTGACTGTACAGTGTGACTGTTTCACCAGTGCAATACTCCGCAGTGAATGTCTCATGACGGCTGGACATTTTTTTTTTACCTGCAGAACAAAAAATAAAAACATAATATATTATAGACTCTGAGCGAATATTTTGAGTAGGTACTAATTTCAAATAAAATGAGACCAAATGAAAGTTCTGTTATTGAGGTAGCTTCATATTATTTGACAGCTCGCCGTAATGTGGAGATTAAAACACGAAAAAAAGGTACATATTATATTCAGTGTTGGGAATTATCTAGATAAAATTATTTCTCTAACTATCTTACCTAGATAAAAATAATTAAATCATCTAATTATATCATCTAGATAAATTTAATGGAATGGTTATCTGTGGTAATTTATATAGATAAATAATATAATAATAAGAATATTTTTAAATACTGAAATAGCCAATAATTTACGAGAACCGAGTAGTGATTCTAAATTCCAATATTATTATAGTTAAAAAATAAATGCTTACTGAAATATTGTCAGTTTTATTTTGTTATTTTATTTTTATTCAAGTCGTATTAAAAGTTAAAATTTAAAAAAGCTAAAAGTTAATTTAAAAATTAAAATTGTGTATTATTTTAGTTGAGAAATGACATTAAGGATTTATTAATTAGTAAATATTACCTAATTAGTAATTACTAATATATTTAATAAACTACTTAATATTTATAATATAATTTAAAAACAAATTATCTATTTTTATCTAGATAAATGTATGTGTATTTTTATCATTATCTAGATAAAAAAAAATGATGTTATATTTTATCTTTTCTAGATACATTTTGAATGAATTATCCGTTATCATATCCAGATGATTTTTTGTATTACATATATATTATATAATACGACTTTGCACCAAAGACTGTAACATTACGGCCAAATCTACGCCAAAGACTACACTTTCAACTTCAAGGGATGCCCAGCATTCAAGTCAGCTTTTAAAAAATCGCTCCAAGAGTCCCATCAGCCAAGATATCTGATTCTCAAACTAAAACCAAATAATGAGCTGAAGCTACCAACAACCAAAATTCACGCAGGTGGTATGTCTCTGATACTTTTTCACATTTAATTTCAAATTTAAATTCATTAATCAGTCCTCCAATCTTAATTACTACTACCTTTTACAATAAATTAATATCATTTAAATATTCAAATCGTGTTTCATTATCAGTTTATTCGATGTCATAATAATTATTATATTATGGACCTATTTCCATTATCAATATTCGTTTTCCTAATTCAATAGTTTAATAGTATGTACTAATTAGTTTATATTTAAAAATATTATTGTTGAAACTAATGGTTTTATGACAAGTTTATATATAAAAAAACAAAAAATAATAATATAAAATGTCAGTTGTCACTCATCTTATAATTTCAAGACATTTATAGGATATCTAAAATTTAATTCAGGGCGTCTTTCGCCTCATTCGATGACTTTAATAGCCTCCCAATGAGTTTTGTTTTCTTATTTTAGCATCGAATTTTACACTATATTCTTTTTAGTTAAAACTTGGTTCTGTGAATTGAAAATGTCTACTATTTTGTAGTTTTGTACCTCAATTTAAATGAAATAATAAAATTTTACTTAAATATACTTTCTACTGGCCGAAATATAGAATATTATAAACAGACTATTATCTATTTATAACAATATAAATAAAAATTATAAATTATAATTAATTAATGATTAGTATAGTATACTACCTATAAACAATATCGTTAAAAAAAAAATATATAGATATTAATTTTATGAAAAAAATCTTAACTTCATGTTTGGATGTTTATAATACAATTATACAACTAGTTATTTATATGCAATGACATTGTTAATCGAGATGTAAACATAAGCGACCTACCTCAATACATACATTTAAAATTTTTTTTTTCTAACTTTTAAGGCATCGACTGTCTGGTTATAAGCCAGCGTTATTATACGGAATAGAACTGCATTATTCCATAAATATATTTTATATGTATAATATTCAAAATAATTGATCACTTATTGAAATAATGAATACATTAAAATTAATGTTATATACAATGTGCAGATATAATGTCCTTTTGAGTAGTGCATTTGAATAATTTTATACACAGGGTGCCCCTTGAGGATATACCCATTAGCCATAGTGGGGGACTCACCGCCCAACATAAACCGGCGTTTTGCTGTTTTAACTATTAACTAAAAAAATTATTAAAAATCATGAGGTTAATGAAAATAAATTTTTGAAAGGTCAAAATGTTCAGAAAATTAAACTCTATGAAATGGCTATCCTTAATTGTTTTTCCAAAAATGTAACTAAAAAAAAAATATTATATTATTATCCCTGTGAGTATAATAAAAAAATAGATTTATGATAAATCTCAGGTGATATTTCAATTGGTAAATCCTCGAAGGACATCCTGTATATTTAATTTACCTACAGTAAATTCTAATTATGTGTTAGGGTATTATTTTAATTGCCATTTTGATAATATAATATCCAAGTGTTAACTAAACATCTATAGGATTGTGTTTAAAATCATAATTTTAATTGATCAAATTATCATTTTGTTAGTCTAGAGTATATCTAGAGTAGGACGTGTTATTATTATTTAAAATTTGCATACTGTTGGTTATATAATACATTTCCGTGCAGAGCAATTTATAAATTTTATTTTAAACAAATTGACAACATTATACTCTAGCAACAGTAGGTATAACCTCGAGTACATGTATAGTATAACGATATGATATATTATATACGATATTTGCATACCTATACACACAATAATATTATAATATGTACATTGTACATTGTATATCAAACATAAAGTGCAAATGTATTTCTTTCGTACAGATATTTCGCTATAAACATTGAATTTACTTGGCACGTCTCGTCTTTGTCTTCGCCAAAATGTTTTTGTGGTCGACATTGTGTCTCCGTGGCTTACATGAACATTCTTTTGTGAATACTCCTCATACATTCATAATGTTATATTGATAGTATGTAGGTAGGTGAATGTTGTATAATAACGTTATTAATAAATCTATAGTTGAATAGCTTAAATATGAATATAATAGAAATATACATTTAAATGTCACATATAATATGTTATATTATAGGTATATCAAAAATATATAGGCATGTGTGTATGAAATATATAATTTATCATTAGACGGTTTAACATATTTTTATACAATATAATCAGTTAACATTAGACGTTATTTTTAAACATTATACCTACACATTATTATAATATTATATTCAATTCAAACCAATCGCATAATATTCACCGTTTACACAAACGTATTAATTGTATTGTTTCTAACTACCAACAACCAATGTAAATAAATGATTCTCTATGTTCCCTTTTATATAAACATCATATTCCACCAAACAATACCGTTAAACATTATTGAAAAGCTACTTAAGTAAGGACTAAAGACATTATATTTACCATTCACAATAAGTATTGTTATTAAGGCTGAAAATTCAATTCACATATTTCAATGATAATGGGTGAACAAAAAACGTATTTCTACATGAACCTACACGAAATAAGTATCTTAAGTGTACTGGATGATAATAATTGTTATAATTTGTAATATAATTATTATGTAGCATCTTTAAGAGACTGAAACTTCAATGGTACGTCCCCCACGCATTACCCTGAATAGAAGCTCCTTTAATTTTTGAAATTTTAAAATTAATTCTGCAGGTATTCGTATTTCAACTTAAACATGAAATACTAAATAAATATGCTAAAAGCTTACCATAATATAGTATTATAATCGTATTATTATAATAATATGGTATTGTAATCGTTGACTTTGGTCATGAACTTCTTCCTCTCTTTTGCAAATTATATACATCAAACTCTTGTCGTGACGCTAATTTGTTTGTATTTGCACAGACCGATTCCACAAAGAAATGTGTAAATTTAAAATTATCTATCGATACTTAATACTCTATAACATTTGTATTATTTTATCACATATATTACTTTAATTCTAAATTTACTGGCTCCAGCATAAAATCAAGGTGGGCTATATTGGTATACCTACTGACAAAGTAGAACCATTAATGTATACCTTATGATACCACAAATGGTGACCCTGATACAAGGTATTAAAATATTAAACATAACTAATTCACTCATTAAAATGAAAACATCAACGTATTGAGAGCACTGAATAGTTAAGTCATTAATGCGTAACTATATATAAATATATATGATTATAATTTGTATGTTTATTTGTCTAGCTTTATTCGTGACTTTAGAGTTTGATTTAATTCCCCCTATTAGAGTTGCTCTATAAACTCTGAAATACCTACATGGTTAATATTCTGAACATAGTTACATTACTGAAAATTAAATTCAGATGTTTCTATGTAATAATAATGAATTATTTAATTTATTTCAGTTTCTAAATCATATTATTTATGAAAAGATTATCTCATGTGTCCTAAATATGTGTAACTAGAATTATACGATACGTTCGTTACTCAAATACTTGGAAAACCATCTAAATACATCGTTGAAATAATTTTAACAAATTGTGTATATTTCTTGTTTGGAAATTAGATTTACTGAGATTCAAAAACTCCCTAAAGTCTAGATTGTTCAAGTTTATTACTAAAAGAACTGTCAACGTAGTTTCTGTTTATTGAAATGCAATTATCAAGCTTTGTTCTTTTTTTTTATTCGTAAAATCGATTTTTCAGTTTTGTAACGTTACAGGTCTTCCGCACCAACCTCATTTCTCCGAGTTAAAGTTTTTTTAATATCTAAAATATTTTTAATTGTTCTTATCAAACATTTTAGTTTTTTTTCCGCTTAAATTTATCAAAATTATTTTTATTCAACTTCGTATATTATGTAAATTATAAGAAATCTAAGCAAATAATAACTTATATTATTATGATTAATTTATGCATCACTAACTTATTGTCTAAGCTTGGCTTCATCAAAGTATACATATACTATATTTTATTTTATACCTGTATGATAGGTAAGTACTATTTTAATTATGTGATAAGTTAAAATACTTTTATTAGAGATATTATAGGTATTATAGGTAGGTATATAGGTATTTTCTATGGATTAATTATTTGAGTAAAATATTTATTACGAAAATGGTAAAATCATTTCACACTGAAATATTCATTGAAGTATGTAGGTAAGCTTTACAAGAAGTGATTTATTTTATATAATATTGTTGTACATAATACTGATTTGTTTTGCGTTTTTAGAAAAAAAAACAGTACACACATTATTTGATCTAAGTACTTTTTAAATCAAACAAAATGTTGAAAATACATTTACATATATGGCTATTCACCAAATATGCTAACCTCATTTTGTTTTTCAATAATACAGTAATTCAAAGTCTGAATTTTTAAATATACTTTGAGACCATATTTTCAAATTCTTGAGATTTTTTGTTCTAGTTAAGGAGTGTTGTGTGGAATTACTAATTGAGAACACCCCTATTCAGCTACAAATTATACAGTTGATATTTTTTTTGAAATTTTTGACGTATTAAAATCAAAATTCGAAATAGTAGTTTTTGAGTTATTTATCTTTTAATTTTAATAATAAAAATTAAATGGTGAACTAATATGTTTATAAGATATGGGGGTATGGTGATTTGAAAATTGTAGTCATTAAAATTATGCTATCTTATAAATAATTTTTAAAAATGACCCCCATGTATAATACACACTAGATCCAACATTTTAATAACCAAGAAATTACTCATTCGAATTTTGAATTATGTTGGTACATCAATTTAAAAAAAAAAAATTATCTACTAAAGTACTAACACATTTACTGTAAAAAAGGAGGGGTTCTCATTTGAAAAACAAAAGTTTGGATCACTACAGGGACAGGGCACTCCTTAATTAGTACAAGAAATGTATCAAGAATCAAAACAGATGATTTTTTTTTTCTGATAAATAAACGTAAGATACGTATTATTATTTAATTATTGTAGATTGTGGTACCTACAAGTTACAATCACTTTTAATTTTACAATTCCACTAAAGCTTGAGAAGAATATGATTTTAGCCTTTAGGTTCCGAACTTGATCAAAAGTATTTCTTGTCCAATATTTTGTTTTATGTGCTCTATGCTCAGATATATCGGATATACATGGTTGAAATTCTTGAGTCTTAATAGGTTTAGCCAGTCATTCAGTATTTCCCAAAATGTTCCGAAAATTTAAAGCAACCACAGAAGAACTATGGAAACCCTTAATTGTACGTAAAGGCGATTAGATTAAAATACTGTATAAAATATATATTGTATATTTATAATGATTTTTCATTGCTTTCAAATGTAGAATGATAATAGTAAGAATACTTAATACTTACATGATATTGTGTTAAACAGAGGTGGCAAATAAGTCGAGCGTTCAACACCGAGTTTCTGTATCTTGTTCGTACTTTTTAGTCTTACACACACTCAAAGATGTTTTTCAAACTCCTTTAATATGTAAGTAGGTAGGTGACATATCGAAGAAATAACATTTTTAAAGTTCAGATCAAATTTTAATTACCTATACATTAAATTATAATAATAGTTATTATTTTTAATTAAATAAATGAAATGAATATAAATCATTGTTAATACATTTTGGTATAGAAAGTGTATTACATATTATTATTGCAGTGATAAACATTTTATACACCATATAAACTTTATAATGCTTTATAAAGTTGATTTATGGTTACAGGTTATTTTGTCGAAAATAAAATGTACAAAGACAATAAAATATATTCAAACTTATATAAGTATAAAAAAAAATATATCGATGCTAGGTACATCGTTGCCAAAAGAAACATCGTAAAGTTAATAATTGACAATAGTTTATTGATTAGTAATAACGTAAAAGAGATAATTCGGTTTAAAAAGATAGAATTTAATCCACTATTCATGCAGGATGATTCATGCATGTTCGCATTCATTTTTCCACACAAAAAAAAATGTTTTAATCTAATTATAGCTACATATATTTTATATATTTAGGTAATTCAAAAAATAATACCACAACTACATAATTAACAGTTTTAAATTATAGTTGTAAATATTTGAATATAAAATAAAAAAATACATAATTATTTTTAAATCCACAGTTTCATATTTTAATTTATTCACACTACAAATATTAATTTTTTTTTGAAAAAATAGTTCGGTCAATTTATTATTATCTTCAACCATTTTTAAATATAATTGACTTAATAATGATATTTATCATAATCAGGTATTTATTTATATAGTCATATACCTATAAATAACTATTTTTTATTTTAATTTATGTGAACCTGGACTACGAAGGTAATAGGGTAGGCTCGATAAGATGAATATCGAAAAGCACTAAAAAAATATAAATATTCTATGATATGTACTTCAAAATTAGTAAAAAATTTACCATTGTAAATCCTAGGTTTGACAAACTGCTCTCAGTAAATATCCAAATATCGGACATCTACCGATTGACTTTAGTAAAAAATATAGGATAAACAAAATAGTTTGGTCGAACCCCAATTGATTTTCGTAGTTTGAACTTTTACAAAAGAGATTTGGTAAATCTTAGGATTAACTATCAGTTTTGGTAATTTTTTTTTCTCCAATTATTTGATACTTTCCCATTTGTTTTATTCTTTTATATACCTAATTAATATATAATACCTAGGTTAACAAAAAAAAGAAAAATAATATTATTATTAGGTACTTAGTATATTAGGTAGTATGTACTACATTAGCTACTACTAGTATATTTGACAACCTCATTTATATTATTTTTTTTATACAACTGATTTAATAATATAATATATTATTAACTTTTGAAAAAAGGTGTAAATGACGCTCAAGATGTCACAATTGATTAGTTCGAATTTTTAAGCATACTTAATAACTATATTTAAAAAACAAAAGATTTTTTTATATCATTTAAGGAGTGTTCTGTAGCGATATCAATACTTATTTTTTTTTCAAATGAGAAACATTATTTTTTTGATATGTTAGTAATTTGAAATTCAGACGAGTAGTTTTTGAGATATTCAAATTGATGTACTATGAGTTATAGGTACATGTATGGAATATATGATTTAAAATACCAAATATATGATAATGGAAGGTACTAGGGCTATGATGATTTGAACATTTTAGTTAAAATCAAT
>WHPZ01570232.1:0-11968 GCA_016617965.1 Macrosiphum rosae | reverse complement strand
GTTATAAATGTAAAATACAAATAATTTTATCTAACATTTTTTGACGCATAAACTATAAAGATGCAATTCCATATTTATTGTGTTAATATTATAATTTCGTTTTTTACTACTTCTTAAATATTCCACAAGTTGGCCTTTACATACAACACCGTCTTTCACCTTTATACATGTCATCGGATTATCGGCCAGTAATAACCCTCGGTCTTTTAAATATTGAACACATACCACTTCANNNNTAATAATGTTCCTATATAGGTGACCAATAGTAGATGTCATGTTGAGTTAGAACATAAAAATTCACACGCACAAAATAAAACTCAAATAAAAAATACAAAACGAGCGCACGACACATACGAATTAAATCGGAACTGTATTGACTGAGGACAGTAATGTATTATAAATGGTTGTAAGTAGGTACCTATCGGAGAACAAAAATAAAATTAAATAGAATAAAATTCCCATAACGACAATAACCGTTATAAAGAAACATGTAGATCAACTCAATCATATCGGTAGGTCGAGTAACATTTGTAGGTCGCATATTGGACCGTTACCAAAATAATAATAATACAGGCAACAGGAAGAGCTCAGCCCATCTCCCTGTGTATGTCGCTGCTTACTATAATATGCTTATTATTACAGGAGTTAAGCAAGGTCAACAGTGAAAAATTTGTTATCGCAGTGTTCGCATTGAATGCACTTAGTGGGTGAGTATGAGATTGACAATAATCTAATAAAATAATCTACATCAACAAATTGTTACTGTTTAGGGCTACATTCATTTGGCGCATTGTTGAACGATATCGATTGTGTTTAGATTTTTCTTGTACGATACACACCATACACTTGGCAGCTTGTATTTGGTATAACAGAACATTTCCTACTCCATTTTGGTGGTTATTAAATGCTTCATGTGCAGCAATCACGTGTATATGCGCTGAATTTCTGTGTATGCGGACAGAGTTAAACACTATACCTGTAAATAGTGGACAGACGCCAAAAGTTGATTTGTAAAATATGTATACTGTATAAATATTGATTTTTAAATTAACATTAAGAATTAATTTTTAAAGTGATAACATGTATTTGTTGCAGTCTGTCGTACTTTGTTTTATTTGTATCCATAAATATTAACAAAACTTAGTTAAGAATATAAAATTATAAAACATTTATATGTATCTTTGATATTGGCTGTGAAAATACAATATATTATATTATTAATTAAATAACTTAATTTAAACATTCATTTGGTATAAAAAGTAGTTTAACAATACAATTTAAAATTAAGAATGATATAACTTTTTTTATATGGTAGCATTACCACAGAATATGCTTATTCTGGGACATTACACCCAATATAGTTATCATTTTTGATTGCTTGTGAAAGTACAAACTTCCAATTTCTATTCATTTTCATTGTTGCTGGATCTCCAATTATTATGAGCAATGATTTTGCCCTGGACAATGCGACATTGGTGCGTTCACTGGCGACAAGAAAACCGATACTAAATTTCTTATCTTTTTCGTGTCCTGCTGTGGATTTGCTCCTAACTATGGATATGATAATAACCATCCTTTCTTGGCCTTGGAACATTTCTACCGAGCCTACTTTTGGTAATTTGATATCTGGATGGTACATTTTCAGTAACTCATTGATTTTGGAGACCTGAATCACACACAGAAAAAAGAGAATATTATTATCAAAGTTGGTATGGAATATAACATTATCAGTATTTACTTGAGAAGAGTATGGGGTGATAATTCCAATGTCATCAACAGATATTCCAGATTTCATTAACCTTGTAAAGTACAATAATACTTGGAAGGCTTCATGGGGATTAAACCATGAAGGACTAGTGAAATCTTGGCTATCTTTGCCAACGATACCATGCACAATAACTGGTCCTTTACAACCTATATCCCAGTGAGTATTTTCATTCAAATTATTTAATAATATTCTTTCCTGTGCGTTATCATTCAATATCTATAATAAGCAGAATTTAAAGTGTGAACATTATATGAATATTATTGTCTTATACATGAAGTGTTGTCATTACTTACAGTTGACACTAATAAAGATTCATAAAATAATTTATTGTAATTGAACATAATTTCTGGCAAAGATCGATAATTCTGAACTAAGTGTGTAATAAGTTTCGGATTATAACCATTATGTTCTGGAAACATGTCAGTATCTCTCAGGTATGACGGGTAATTAATAAAACGACATAACATGGAAAGTCCCAGACCACCAGTGTGCTTTGCTAATAATGACATAACAACAGGTCCCAACTGCTTGGGATCGCCAGCCAATATTACTTGTCCATCTCTGTATGGATCCAAAAATGCTGTAAAATTAGTTATAACAATGAAAATATTTTTTAAAAAATCTAAATTACTAGATACATACAAAGTGGTAATAATATATCTGGTTCTGTTGATTGTCCAGCTTCATCTATAAATATATGAGTGAAGGTTCCACTCTTTAAGCCCATCATATACAGTAATCCAGCTGTACCTTCAGTGGAAAGAACTATTCGTAACTTGAGAATTTCATGTTTTCTAATTAACCTAGTGTCTAAAAAAAAGTAAGTAAGTTAAATTATTATTATAACTATATACATTTTTACAATATAGATTAATTTTATCACTGGAGTGATTCATCTAATGTAAAATATAATACAAGTGATTTAACATTAAATTAATTACTATTATATTATCAAATATATAATTATTTCCCATTACCTGTTTCACCACCGTGATATGAACCCTCAAGTTCAGGTAAAACACAATATTCATCATAATCCATGTCATAAGATGAACTAATAAAATGATTATAGCTGACTAAACGCTTCATAATAGTATTATCAAATAAACCAGAATTTATAAGTTTAGACAGTAACATGTCAACAGCAGAATTGGTTGGAGCACAAATCAACAATCTAAAAAAAGTTAAATATTAGTTTAAGGAAAGCATGAAAAGTGAACCAACCAGTATCCCAAAAGACAGCTGAGTTATAGCAGTTTGATCAGTAGTAAGAGCAACCAGAAATTTTCCAGATGGCCCATAAAAATGCACTCTTATTATTTTATTGATGAATAATAATTAGTATTATCTCAATTTACATTAACATTGAATAGTGAATACAATTTGATATAAATACTTTAAACATAGTTCTACAAGGCTTCTACGATACATCATTCTGGTTGGGTCACTATTCAGCAGTATTTACCATAGAACAGTCATGTTTGCAATAAGTTGAACAACAAAGAATTAAAAATACTAACTTGCTTTTGGGGAATTCTTTGTACACTTGAATGATGCTTTCTGTCATTGTTATTGTTTTACCGGTTCCAGGGGGTCCGTAAATAATATAAGGCATTGGTCTCCCTTCACCTTTCATAATGTTAATGACAGCACTTTTTTGTTCAGAGTTCAATTTATTATTAAACCATCTGATTTTTTGCACAACCTTTGGCTGTGGTAACAGAGTATTGCTATTTTTTTTTAAATTATCCTCATTACTGTTGTCTGGGTTTATTTTATCATAACTTAGAATCTTCAATTTCGATGGCTGGTATTCCAAAGAATCCCTGTATGGAAATAAGAATGATTCACCTAGTCTATTCTTTTTCCACATTTCATTGACAACTTCATGTAGTTTTCGATACATATTTCTGGCATTAAAAAAATTCACACTATAATCCCAATGGCCACATATACTATGGAATTCTGGATCGAACTTTAACCATATTTCATCTGCCAAAACCTTATGGATTATGCCTTCATAGACTCCACATTCACCTAGTTTCAAATTGAATCACCGTAAGTAATGTCTATTAAAATATTCAATTTCTAATCAAATTTAATCAATTATACTGACTCAAAAGCTTCATAATATAATAGTATGATAAAAATTGATTAATTTTAGAAGTTATTTTAAATAGTTAAGCCACTTAGTACTATCTTTGATTAAATACACAAATATAATATATTTATTTATGCATTTTAATCAATAGTACTAGAAAACAAAGTTCATTATTCTATTTATAGTTATTACAATAATATATACATTTTTAAGCCAATAGGTATTGGTCTGTTTAGAAAAATATTTACCTAGTCTTTTAGTACAGTTTGGTGGATCTGTAACTGCAGCTCGATCACCAGCAATTAATGAAGGCCGTTGCTCAGAAAGATTGGGTATTTTCAGAACTAGATATTCACCTGAATGCTCAAAATGTATTCTTTCTTGTGCATATTTTTGAAGAGCTGCAGTAATCTAAAATGTATAACAAATTATATAATTTGAAGATTATAGTGAGTATGATTACAACTTAAATATATAAATAAGAAATTATTATAATATTATACTTTAGTTTCAAGTGTGTCGGCAGGATAAAATCCCACCCAGGGCAAGATGAAAATTACTTATAATTTATAATCCAATATTGATATACAAGTAGGTACGTGTAGTTAAAAATTCTCAGGGGGTGAGCAAGGGCCCCTTTTCCCCCGCACAGCCTACAGACACCATTGTTTAGTTTCGAGGGCTATCCGGATTGAATGTAGAAGCAGACCTAAGAGTTGCATTGTCAATATGATGTGCAAGTCTATCATTAAATTAATAATAATCTTTTATTAATTCATTATATTTACACTTATTTTATGTTTTAAATTAACCACAATCGTTCATTATTTTTAGATTCCGAGCAGAGCGTATAACAATGAGTTATAACATACAACATAAATACTTACAACAAATTACTACATATTATTAAGATTAACTTTATATTTTAAATTATGGTACAACACATCAATTGATAATTACAAACACTTTACTTTTAATAAACAATTTATAAGTATACTTATTACTTACTTCTATTTCTTCCATGAATAAAAGAGTATGATATTTTGCTTTGTAATTTTGGTAGGTAAGAGTTTCAAAAGCAGCTGGATATAATTTTTGAATATTACTTTGAACTTCAGATGTGCTTCTACATTAATAAATAAAATAACATAATTAGTAAGCATTGCTATTTTAGATTAACTTCAAACAATAGTTTTATTATTTTTAAATGACAAGAGTTGTATTAGCTAAAAATTGATATGTAATTATGTTTGAGTATGTTCACATAATATATTATATGATTAATCAAAAACTTCAATGTTCAACTAATTTATTATAATTAGATTTATGTGAAGAGATCTGAGATCTGTATTTGAAGTATTTTTGAACCCTTCCTAAACAATAGGAAGTCTAAAGTAATATTTTTTAAAAAATATACTCAATTTTACAATCAAAATACCTATGTTATAAACATTAAAATTTATAATTTCATGGGGGACGGAGTAACCGAGCGGACTAGGGCGTCGGTTGCGACGTGCACCATCGTCGGTACAAATCTTGATCACGGGCGGCACTTCTCTTCGGGCAGACATCTGTTTGGAGAGAGAGGCCGTCATCTTCCGACCGGGCATGGCAAAAACCTACGGTTAGGTTAGACATACGAGTGCCTAATCGAAATTCTGCCAAACAAACACACATGTTAAAAACCTACCCTTAGTCACCGGGCTTAGAAGATCAAGAAAAAAAAAATTATAATTTGCTAGGTCTTCAAAATATGAGATACTTTTATACTATTTCATTACAAAGAATTTATGGGCCAGAGTTTAACTTGAAGACCACCCAACTTAAAAATGTTGGGCACTAAAATATGTACCTTATAACTTAATTTAACAATGAACATTTTTTAAATCGGTTTAGGAAATTATTTTGAACTTTATAGTAATTTTAAAAATAGATAAAATTAAATTTGTATTACTGATTGAATTTTCCATTTTCAGACCAGTAACATTTTGTTAACTGAGATGGAATATTCCAATTTGCCAAACGGACTGATGGAAACTGTGTTTTAACGCCATTATGCACACCACGAACTATTGGATCATTTTCCAGTTCAAATAATCTCCTGTATAGTTAAAACATAGTGAATTACAAACTTGTATTGATTTTTTTTTTGAAACATTAATACTTACTGCATATCAATTTCTCTCCTAGAATAAAAACCTGCATTTGGTGAAAGAATTAGTCTTGAATCAGTCACATCAATGTTTATGCCTACTTTGTAAGTGATATCTTCAAAAATAAATTCAACTTTTTCGGTAGATTTTCCTAAATACCTTGAAAAAGAAATTATCTGTTAGTTCCATGAGAACATATAACAACATTTGTTTACTATTATTTTTGGTTAATCGGTGGTGTAGCCAGGAATTTTGTATGTGGGGAGGGGAGGCAAGTATACAAATACAATATGCCTTTTATTTACACTTTTTATTTTTTTTACTAATCTTGATAAAATTCTAAGGTCAACACAGACAATGGGAGGGGGGATATAGCCCCCTAACTACGCCACAGTGGTTAATGGTTGTTACAATAGAAACATGCACAAGGATAATAACATACTTTCCTTTAAGAGTAATGTCAAAAATATATTCTGACTGCACTCCAATTGTTATAGGCAATTTATTTTTATTAACAATTGACAATTGTACTTTATTTCCTTGCATAGTTTGATAATCATTTAATATTTTCTCCACAACATAGCTGTTATTTCTAAATAATATCTAAAATGTAAAGTGAAATATAAATTTTAATATCTATCTTGAGTCAACATAAACATTTATTATTTCTTCGTTATAAGTAAAATAATAAGATTTTTAATTTAATAATAACCAGGTTCATAAAAGAGAAATTAAATATTAATACCTGTATGATTGATTCCTGTTCAAAACCAATTACTTTAGGCATGTCACCCAATACTTCAACAGTCATTTGATCTTCGTTATCATCATTTTCGTTAAAATCATCAACTTGGTGTGTTGGTTCATTGTCATCGAGGAGTATACGGACAGATTCATTTGCTCTGGTCCTAAGGTTATTATATTAATGCATGATTAACAAAATAAGTCGTATGTAATTGAACTATTCAAACAAGCAGTTACAGAACATACACATTGGACTGATGACGAGGGCTGTCTCTGGATAGGAAACAACTTGCAACCCTCCATTCCGCATTGTCAGAGTTCTTTTCCCTGTAGAGAGATACTCTGACAGGACTGTTGAGTTCTATATATGGGAAGTTCCGAATTTCCTTCTCGGTTTTTGGCTGATAATGGTATTTGTTGTCAATGATACATTTGTCAGTGTCCAATATCTTCGTCACTACACCGTTTAAATATCTGATATCCAACGACGGGTTCAAAATGCAAGATATCTAAACATAACATGTTGTAAGGAGTGAACATTACATGGGTAATATACCAATGAGTATTTTGCGAGGCGATGGATCTCACCCAAAAGTCATTATCCGCCGTCACATCTCTTTCCAAAAAAATATTATTGGGCAGCTGGGGCACTTCGGGTTTCCCGGTCACCCAACTCCAGATGCTGTTCAACACGGACGTCATGATCCCACGAGGAGCAGGAGCGTGGTATGGCAATTAAAAACGCCGTTTTTGGCAACCGCCGACCAGTGGCTATGCAATTATTTGTGTCAGCAACACACTGAAAAAGTGAATACAATATTTGCAGACTAGGACAGTAGAAGGTTGTCGTGCAGAGTGTACGACGATGAAAAACGTCGAGCGTCCGACAGTCACACACTCACGCCGTACAAGAGACTTACAACGTACGGTTTTCGGGTTTTAATATTGATAATGAAATAATCTATTATTTACGCGACGATCCGCAGATACTGGGAAAAAACCACTGAGTAAGTACATATTATTATTATATTTATATCGTCAACGGCACTGGAATAAAATGCAGTAATTATTGATGTTTACATCATTGACTGGTGACATAATTAATAATCCTGCGTTCCTACAAATCAATTCAATGTCCCTAATAGAAAACCGAAACTAACTAACCTAACCTAACGTACCGAAATAATAAACTATAATGACACCCGACGATTAAAGATTTAAGATAGTGAGCAATGATACAATATTATGTCGAGCCCATATATATCTATGGTCGAGCCATGTGCGCTTTGCCGCCATATTCGATGCCGCTCTGCAATGAGCGCAATCATTGTTCTATTATCTATGGCGATAACCGTATGCTCATTGATAAGACTACACATATTTTTTTTGTAAGGGGCAACCGCCAACCATAGATATATAAAAATACAGTATTTTATATATCTGTAATAGTATTTTTATATATCTGTGGGGGCAACGTATAATTTATATAGGCAACCGACAATAAACACAAGGCGCCATCGCGTGTATATATTTATTCTTTTGCAAATTGTGCAATGCAGTATGCACAAAAATACAAGGCGATGCAAATGCTCGAACTAGGACGAAAACAGGGTACGTGTAGAACATACCTCTTATTTCTATGAGTGCAATAACCTTAGATCATATACATGTATATATATTATATGCATGTATATGATCTAAGGCAATAACCAAATACCAGGAAGACTAGAACACGGATTAATATATTATTATTAATCACAGATGTCTGTACTAACTAGATAGTAGATAAGATAAGGTACTCCTATATAAATGATATAATTTACGTTTTTATCAAGTGAAGCTCAGCTGTGGACGGCCGCCATTTTCTTGGGGGGCAAAACATTTCATTTATTATACAAAAAATTACTTATATTTTTTTTTTTTTTTTTTTTTTAACAACATATTGAGAAATAATAAAATACAATACAAAATAAATGATAATTAATCTTATTTACCATATAAAATGCCATACGATTGCCCCCCCAACCTTTATGCTTCAATTCACGGTGGGAGTTCGCTATCTAGTACTATATAGATATCTGCGTTATTAATATATAATATTATGTGTCCGTGGACTAGAATAAGGAGACCACGGTTGTAATAATATTACTTGTTCTGTGCTCTATGGAACTATGGAAGGGTACTCCGCTTGTGATAACGTCCCGAAATGAGTTGCACTAGCCACTAGAGCAGTGGCGGATCCAGGGCTTAATTTTGGAGGGGCAAAAGTACAAAAAGTTCCAAAATGGACTAAACACAGTGTAAAACAAAGGACAACTAAGGTGATTGGGGGGAGGGCAAATGCCTCCTTTGCCCTCCCCCTGGATCCACCACTGCACTAGAGAACCGCATATATATATTATATTTATATATTATACATATATATCTGTGACCATATAGACAGCGGCTGAGCACGGAAGGGTTGCTGGTAATCGGTAAAAAAGACCAAGAAAAAGAAAACAATTTTTAAAAATTTTAAACATACCTACCTTAACACAAACAAAAATTGTATAATTTAATTATTTACTCAATAATAAAAAATCGGCCAAATGCGAGTCGGACTCGCGCACGAAGGGTTCCGTACCATCATCAGCTATAAACATGTTGAAAACACTGCTTATATTATATATTTTAGGATTTTTACTTTTTAGTATTTGTTGTTATGGCATCAACAGAAATACATAATCTGTGAAAATTCAACTTTCTAACTTTCATGGTTCATGAGATACAGCCTGGGGACAGACGGACGGACGGACAGCGGAGCCTCAGTAATAAGGTCCCGTTTTACCCTACGGAACCCTAAAAATAGGTATTTATGAAATGTACACATACGCACAATATGTATAAATGCGTAATTGGGCAAGCTATAAAATCTAAAAAGCAGGGCCTTGCATTCGAATTAACCCGAACCCCTAACACCCCTAAACACCCTTATAAAATCAAACACTCGAAACCCATATAACCCGAATGATTCTGTTTTCAAAACACCCGTACTAACCAAAACCCGAATAAATCATTCGGGTTAACTCGAAACCCGAATAATTTTGTTTTTTACAAACTCTTCATGTGATATATTTTTTTTAAATGTATTTCTTGTGGTGAGTTCGATTCTGTAGTAAGTTGTTTAACAATAATTATAAATTAACAGGAACAATCTAACAATCAGTCACAGGTAAATTATTCAATAATTATTTTCTTGAAAATAAAATCCAATAAAATCTTATTATACCTAATAAGCAGTAATAGGTATAATAAAATATAATTTATTACTTTTTTAGTAGGTATATAAAATAAATCCAAATATAGCCAATAGCAACATAAAATATAGACATGGTTTCAACAAAACTGAATAACGTATTGACAATTGTGGCCAAAATACCAAATACTAATAACCAGGACTTGTAATTTTATGCACTAAAAATTGTCAAAATATCTATTAAAATATGCACTAAGAAGTTCGAAAATATGCATTTATATGCACTAACATTTTTAAATTATGCACTCAAAATATGCATTATGTAAAATAATCACGAGCAAATTTTAAAATAATAAGAATAAGTCCATAAATTTTAAAAGTATTTTATTCCTTTTAATTTGTATGTATTTAAAATTTTAACAGTCAAAATTAATAAAATAAAAAATAAAATTTATACTTGTGAAGTTCAAATAGCTTTGTCATCTTTATAAATCGTAATTTATTAATTAGTAATTTTTTGTCTAATTTGTGTACATCCTTATCCTGCACCTACAATGAAAATATATGGAATGAAATATTAGGTAGTTATTTCATTTTGAGATATTTTAGTATAATATTTATAAAAAATATATTTACTTTAGATTTTACACTGTACTATTAGTGTTTTTTTGTTCATGTTTTACAACTTAAAAGATCGGTGATTGTCTACCAATAAATTTTTGTACCAATGTACAAAATTATAAATGTGGGTTGGTGAGAAGCTGCATGCGTGTACATGCCTGTACAGGTTCGTTTCGATGACGAACTTTATACGGTGGAGGATGGTCGTGGTAGCGATTACATTGTTTCCACGGTATTAAGTAAAACGCATAAAATATAAATAGGTACCTATGTATACTAGGAGTTAGGACACTATAGGTAGTTACACACTCACACTAGAATAAAAATAAATTAAAACACTATAATTTTGTAAACAGGAAAAATATTTTTATGAAATAATATATGCACTAACGACTGTAAAATATCGATTATATGCCAAATATGCCTTTACACCCAAAACATGCACTATCAAACTTCATATTATTATTACTATTATTATGAAACGGATTTGTATCTCAGTTAGCATGAACTTACGAGCCCTGCTAATAACTAATAGTACCTTTTTTTTATAGTATTATTTCATATTTGCCACCACGAATCACAATTAAAGATAGTACTATCTTTAATCGTGTTTGCCACCAACTTCCCAAGCGGTATTAATATATACCTAACTATATTATAGTAACTAATATCGTAATTCGTGGCTATATTTCCCAGTTTTCCAGAAATCGCAAAATCATAATTTATATTTTAATTTATTTAATTTCTCTACGGCTCAACGCCCCTATGGCCACCTGTCCTATTTTAAACATTTTATTATATCCGTCAACTTCGCAACTTTATATGGGGCAAATATTGATATGATAATTGATAAATGATAATAAATAACATTAATGATTAATTAATGATCTATGTTATTCTATATTCTACTTATCGACATATACTGATAGAAGTATGTGACATTGTTACATAACCTGTACCTATAGTCAGTAGGAATACCTCAAATTCACATTTACTAGTTACTACTCTCCAAGAGCTGTAAAATTTAAATTATTACTCAGTATAAATTCAATTTATTTTTTTATTTTTTTTGTAGGGTTGTCTCAATAGACCACCACTACCAATGTTGTCAGGATCAATTATACGAATAAATACAATAAATTTATTAAACATTGAACAATTTAATTAACAATTTAATCAATATAAAACGACATAACAAAATCAGACTTGGCTACTAGCAGTAGGACTATAGTCCGCGACTTGAAAAGTGGCCGATGACCGTCGCGAACCTAGCGGACGTTTCGCCTTAGTGGTTCATAAAGTAATTAAATTAATTGCCGCGTTTTTTTGAATTAACCATTTCAACG
>WHPZ01570228.1:0-10023 GCA_016617965.1 Macrosiphum rosae | reverse complement strand
CCCTGTATATAATATAGTCGTTGCGTATTAAGTTTAATTTTTCATCAAGTAACGTGTTTACGTTTAGTTAAATTGAAAGTTTATTTCATAATTACATCATTTCAGGTATTTATTAAAACCAACAAGAATTTATCTTCAAAGAAAATTAGAATACTTTTTTTAATGTATGTCGGAGAATAAATACAATTTCTATATTTAAATTAATAATATAGTTTAATCTTATTACCTATGCTGTGTGATAAATGTATTTTAATAGCGGCACAGTGTATGTGTATCTGAGTATATTATACCTGGTGTAGAGTTTTTATTTGGTTTGAGCATACTTAATATTATATAGAACTTTTTACTTTTAACAATGGAAATACTCAATATGAGGAGTGAAAAAGTTGATAACTTTCAACGAGGTGTTTTATTTATTGGAACATTTTAAGGTATATTACAAAAGTACCAAAAGTAACCGTGCAGGTATAATAAATCCAAAGGCGTTGATTGTTGACGAATATCCCCAACACAAAAAAAAATATCAAAACTAATATTACTGTAACCTAAAAGTATTACAATTTTATTCTTTATTGCAATTTTATATAGGTAGGTATTAATATTATATATTATCTAGATTTTAGATTAATCATAATTCCCATTATCACTCTTAAATATGACTTCATCATTATTATTAAAGCAATAAATTATAAAATAATTTTCAAATGTAACGTGGTAGGTAAGTGCAGGGTAATAAATAATATTTCAATACAGTATACATTCACAATCAAAGATATCGAAAAGAGCACGTGGCCATATTTCCACAGTCCATTGGCAACCACTAATTTGAACTGTACAATACAACTCGGAATCAAATATTTTGTATTGAATTAATCCAGTCTATACATTTAAAACAATCGTATTATATTCATATTTCATATTTACCTACATGCGAAAAATGTTCATGTTGGTTTAATTATAATGTAGATCCTATGGTGTCAATGACGTAATCAAGCTCCAATTAAAATATCGTATAATATAAAGCTAGATTAAAGCTTATAACTGTATTTATGAGTGGTGTATCATTAAAAATGTCGATGAGTGATTTTAATTAAGTTTTAGTACATATAACTATAACAAGTTATATTCATCAGACTTGCAAAATGGTTTTATTAATTAATAATATGAAAATATCTTTGTTTTCAAACATCTCATGCAACCATCATAATACATAGCAAAACGTTTAGCATCTATTCCGTGAAATATATTAATATGACTTAAGAGTGTAAAAGTAATACAATAACATTTAGAACATAAAGATAAACAATATATTATTATATTTTTTTTTTACATCGAAAACAATGTTTATAAATAAACAAAGACAAAGAGTAGTAAATTATATTTATGATAATTTGATAGTTGAAAAACATCTTAAATGCCTTTATCATGGTCGTAGAGACATAAAGTTTATCTCTTGGGCGCCTGTAGGAAAAGAAACATTGGCTTAGGAAGTTTATGGTTGACTTATTCTGAGCGCGAATCATGATCATGATTTACAACTATATAATATTTGTGTGTACTGTTTTTTAACGCTTGTTATAGGTCAACTAAGATAGGTACCTATTTTAGTATACTTCATCAGTTTTTGATTTGTGGTAAATGATGATAACCATATTCAAAAATAATATCGAGATAGGTGTTTAAATATTACACGTCAACACAACGATAAAGGCCCACGACCTGCAGAGAAGTATACGATTTTTTTTATAGAATTTTAAATTTATCAACCAATGGTTTGATGACTATTATAAACTATTAACTATTAAGTAAAACCACTGGGTTATAAAACAAAGTAAAATGAATTATATAATAATTATTAATTGTATCTATACCATGTTGTTTGCCTTCGATCGTAAATGCAGTATTACCAATATTTTGTGTTATATATATTAGTTATAACCTAGCAGTAAAACGTATGTACTATGTAGTAGGTATTATATGTAATTTATCATAACACAAATCAACGATTTGTTGATAATAAATTATAAAATCAGAGATTTACACACTATCACACATTCACACGTGTGCACGCTAATTAGTTATTAATTATTCTAAATGTTTGTATACTATTGAGTTTCATTATATTTATCATGTAATTATATGTACGAGTATTTTACGAGTATTTATATAAAAAATTGTTTCAAAACCAATAATATATTATTTGTATTAACTCTAGGTAGGTACTCCGTAAATAAAAAATAATATTTAATAGGATTATATGTAGTACGCTAGTATAATAATTAATAGATATCTTATACAATCTTTCATTGTTAGCCATTGTTATTATTTGTATAAGTGGAGTGTGAACAATTATCTGCAAACATATAGATATTTTATTGTAGTGACATTTATCGCAAGTCACACATAAATTTAAATTGAATTAACTATAATATTTCTAACCATAATTTAAAATTTTTGTTCGATTATTATTTATTGCATATACGATGTACAATAATGTATAGTAAAAATAGTATATGTAAATGAAAACCTAAGTACATCGATATTATAATTTTTTTTTTATCATTTTTGAAAAATAATTTTGATTATTAGTCATAAACATTGATATTAAACTTATAAGGATGCGCTATTGTATAATATAAATCTGTGAGCCAACAAAACTGACACCATTTTCAACCGTAGCATCGTTAAATCTCTTTTCTCTCTTGTTAAAATGTTGGTTTCTTTATCACTCAAAAGCTTCAATCATCGTTTCTCTCTCCATTTTATACTGACCTAAAATCGTATGTTTAGTGAAGATATAAGTCCATATTATATGACGTATTGACGTATATGATTATTATTAATGGTCGTAAACAACATAAAATTATATAATAAACTAGCTGGCACTTCGTTGCCCTTAAAAAATACAACTTTTAAACTTGTGTTTGCTTAACTCCTTTTGGGTGCAACTCAGCATCCCTGGTATAGGCAATTTGACTACGTCGGACAGCGAACAATGTGTGACAGCATATCAAGTAGGTAATGTGCAAAAATTTGATTTAATGCACACGATTTGCGCGATTAACCAATGGCGACCAAATAATAAATACTATAATTTCTACTAATTTTTTCTCCTATAACCAATAGCGCAACCATTTATAAATAAAAATTTCCACCGTAAATCTCAAAATCCCCTCTTGAGCACCTCCCCCGGTTGGATCTAGGAGGGTGAAAAATACTTTATGACCTATTCTCATACCTACCAAATATACAATAAAAAATGTCATTAAAATCAGTCGAGCCGTTTGTGATACGACATTTTTTGTATATTAGATTAATATATTGTTGGTTTTTTCAGGTATGGCAGACGTAGGACGGATTCCTCAAACGATTCTAGCAATCAAGTCACTTGTACTTTTACTATATAGGTGGCTCTTAGTTTATTCTTGAATTTTTTTTTTTTTTATCGTACAGTTAGCGACATTTTTTTGTTAATACTACTTAATATAATATTAACTGAAAAGTTTGAAATCAAACATTCAATTTTAAGACGCGACTCCGAGAACTTGAAGTTCAGTAGTTATGCAATTTTTTTCGGCTACATTTCGACCAAAAAACATTTTACATATACTATTTGAGGTAGTAAATTTTATGACGATTTAAAAAATGTCACTTGACATCGTTACATATGTAGGTACCTGGTACCTCCTTTATCATAATATATTATACTTAGGTATATACGTCACAATATTAGATATTAATAAGTACTTAACAGTTATTATTTATTAATCTTATTATAAGTATGGTATACTTTTTAAACCATATTCAAAAAACAAAATTAAATAGCTGTATAGATACCTTTATACAATTATTATATTATAAATCTACAATGTGTATGTATCATTAAATAATTGTACATATATTAGTTTAATTAACTCGGCGTACATTTTAATCAATTTTGCTATTAATAAATACATTAGAACTATTACTTGGATAATAATTAATAGGTAATATCAACTTCGCTTGATTAAAGGTTTGTCTTGTCTAAATCAAAATCATCGAATGGCTAATTAATTATATTGCAACAAAATAGTTTAGTGAGATCAAAATGACCTATTATAGTTGAGTGTTGTTGCCCCGTTCACCTTAGATTAAACCTTGTGAATTTCGTGTTGGTACATCGAAAATCTTATCTGAAATTATAATTATGTATAGGCAATTTAGTATATTTAGGCACATGCAGCGATTCACAGACACACTACCTGTTACTACCTACTGTAGATATATCGTATGTTTTGTACCTACTACGTGCTTATATAGCAATGAATGCAATACAGATAAATATTCAAATATAATATAATGCATACCAATATACATTTTAACGCTAACCCGTGATTTAATGCGCCTATATAATATACATTAAATATTATATTACTTATCTAGATATATCTATAAAACACAAAAAATGTTTCTACCTATGCATTCCTAAACCGTTCATCCGATTGCGACGAAATTTGATGCAGAGATAGAATAAACCTTGGTGAAGAAGATAAGCTACGTTTTGTCTCGAAAAAAGTTAAATAAGTGGTCCAACCCGAGGAGGTTCTCAAACAGCTATTTTGAGATTTACGATGAAAATTGTTGCTCATAATTAATTATCTATGCACTTTGAATTTTTTATCAATCGGTTCAATATATTACATTACTAACTTTTGAGTAATGTATACGTTTACAATTCAATTTACCTACATTCGTATTTAATATTAATTGTTTAGCTAAATTACAATGTACACATTTTTTTTTTTTTAATGTTATTTACATGTTTACATATTATATAGTTGTCGTAACTTATCTTATTTTAGATGTTGGTATCAATACCGATGGTTTTGAAAAAGTTGTAGATTGAGCGAGTGTTGTGTTCCCCAAGTGTGTTGTGTGTTCCATACAGTCGAAGGATGCGAGGATACCGTCGATATTATATTTGCACATTTTGGTACAAATCTAATTCATATTTTATGTCTCCGAGATATCGTTAACACGTTGAGCGCCATTAAACCCAAAATCGGATCTCACCAAACTTTGTCCTCACCGCCACGGGGTTTTTTCATGGTTTTGCACTTTTGCTAAAATACAGTTTTGTCAATTTAAACAAATATCGATTAAAAAAAACTAATCATCATGTTTGCAAACTTGTAACACCCATTGAAAGTGGCAACACTGTAGATTTTAAATCGGACGAGAAGGCACCGATTATTGAGACCCAGAAAGGGGTACCTATCGGCTGAAAATTATTTAAGGAAGACCCAAAAATGGGTCTCAAAACCAACTTATGGTAATATGTCGAGACTCAAAATCGGGTCTCATGGCGGTTAGCCGTATTTTGTGAAATCACCGTGAAACACGCTTAACGTGTTAAATGGGCATACCGAATTTAATCGTTCACGCCGTGAAACATTTAGTTTTGACAAATTGTTTTCATATTTTGTAAGAATAGGTGTTTTAGATTCTGACAGGAGCGACGAATGAATTGATTTTACAATCTACAATGATGTGTGTTTTAATTTTTTTTTGTGTCTGGGTACACGATGAGTAGTCGAAACAATGCTTCGATTTTCGACTTCAGAATCTTGTTCGATGGGGGAAATTAAATATAACTGGTGCGTTGGGGAAATCCAAATACCAGAAATTTTCAAAAGCACCGAGAAAAGCAAAAAAAAAAAAATCAAGGAAAACCGGGAATTCTGACGCAAAATATAGTAAAATCGATACGGAAACAGGAAAATATATTCAAATATATAGGACACAGCTGTACCTATAACGTCTAACAACCTAATACCTGTGAATCTAATAGTTAAATGATCACTGAACAAAAATAAACCACATTTAGCATTGAATACTACACAATATGTCCAATGTCCATATCATACTAAATAGTATATTGATTGCATGTACAATACAACAATGCACGTTAAGCTGTATATATTTCGTATAGGCACTTACGTAATATATTTTTTTGTGATTTTATTTATATTTTAAGCGCATTATTTAAAAATGCGTATGGCATTTATACGATTTTTTACAAGATATTTTCTTATTTTTTTTTTAGGTTAGGTTAGGTCTTCAAATTCTCGGCCGTGGCGCAGTGCCGATATGTGTATGATTTTGATGATTTTTTCATCATTATTTAATCATGAATTATAATATCATCAACAAAACTACTGGAAAATATAGTGGTAATGATTATTTTAATCCTTGATACATTTTACAGAAAATTTATTTTTCCTATACACGTTGCATGTTAAGTGGTTTTATCTGAAAAAAAATTCCCGTATAAACCCGACGGACAACATGTTTCTACGATCTACCGGCTACCTGTTACGGATTTTAGAATACTGGATATGATTTTTTTAGCCTGGTATTCAGAATCTAAAGCGGAGTCTTCCTCTGCCACTGCTGGTTGTTAGGTTATATTAGTATTGACAGTCGTATATCTACATAGTATACATAACTAAATTTAAAAAGGAAAAGTACCTACTGAAAATGCACAAACAAATGTATATAATATTATTATGTATGGTATTGTCTTTACACCTACGCACTGGAATTCGGGGGCGTGAATAAAAGGAAAATGATAAATTTCTTTACATATTTTAGATTCTGAGCGGAGCGATGAATGTATTGATTTTACAATGATGTGTTTTTATTTTATTTTTATTTTTGTTTTATTTTGTTTGTGTCTGTGTACACGACAAGTAGTCGAAATAATGCTTCGACGGGAAAGTGAATCTAGTTGGTGCATCGGGGAGATCAAAATCCCATATATCCATTAGTCAGTTTTTCCATCAGACAGTTATTTTTATTGGATCACCGATCAATACTAAACATATCTGTACAAAACGAAGATTTTCCTCCTGCGTTTAATATAGAATATTGATGTATAATATGAGGTTAGTTTAGTTAACCCACATTTATGGTGTGTCTTACGTTTAATACAGTTGTTTTTAATAATATTATCAGTTTGAACAAATTGTACAATAGTAAACTACTATACCTACCTAAATTATAATTTTCTGTTTATCATATAACCTATAATCTAGGTACTAATTTTAATTTAATATCTGTAGTGTATGCTTGGACGATATTTATTTTGTGGATGGTATATATATATTATATACCATAGTACATTCAAGCAGTATAAAACTAACCACAGAACAAATTTAAATTATAGGTAGGCACGACATTGCACTAACTGGCTATAAAACAGGTGGTATAATAAGGCAAATTTAGAAGGTTCAATATTGACCCTGTAAGCATGATTGATTTAAGTAAATTATATAGGTAGGTGATAAAATAGACTCAATCTTAAACGTTTTGAAAATATGCATAAAGCAATGTCAGTAAGCAGTTATTCACTTATAAGGAATCATTAATACGCTCTTCGAAGTTTGTAGCAAAAATATTTACCTATATAGGTATAGGTATACACTTATTATTCTTTTTTCTTGGATTTGTATGTATTTATAAAATATTTTTTTGGCATACTTATCAATAAATCTGATAAGCAAAAAAAAAAAACCCCCGCAACCGTAACAAACATAATATAATAGTGATAACAATGAAGTACTTTCTACATATTATTAGGCAGAGTAAACGAGGTTACAGGTTTTATACAATAATTCAAGTTCATACAATCATATACCTACTTTTACCTAGTGAACATCGATCATATAACATATTATTTATATATAATGGTATGTACACATTTATATGTACGAAAAAACAGGCTTGGACGTTGTGTCTATTTTAAGATTCACATTCCAGTTCAAATTTACATATTATTCAAAATAACCTGTTTATCTTAATCACTACCTCATAATAATATACTTTAGCTAGGTAGGTATTGTATGTATACAGACATATACAGTATACAATATAATATAAGCTACGGTTATCCAGATAACCGTGGTATAAACCATATTATAGAACTATCGAGGTATCTATGTATTTATAAATTATTGTGAAAGTTTTCTTAAACTTTAATAATCGATATAAGCATATAATAACGAATATTATGAATATAGGTAACTACACTATACATGTTATGTCTTCAAGCAGTTTAAAACTGGTCACATACTCTACGGTTTTACTTATCTAATTATCTGTGAACAATGTTCTGTGTAATTCAAACTATATTTTGTTCGTGCGCCTGAAAACCACACACGCTATATACAGGATGATTCACCAAACAAACTCACCCCCATTTTTTCTTTGATAAATTAATTTATTCAAATTCTAATTTTCGGAAGTTTTTAAACATGCATAAAGATTGAGAGAAAAAAAATTGTACTACTTATAAGGAGTAATCCGTGGCAATACCAACTTCTGTTTTTCAAATGAGAATTTATAGATAATTTGGAAAATGTTTATACCAAGAATAATATTGTGTTTGTCCTTACTCCTTAAAAATGGTTTTATGAAAACATAAAATATATATAATATAAACTAATATTTGATATTTAGATCTATTTTTGGATAATTTTTACAAATTATAAATTTTGATGGATTAATACCTATTAATTTCTAAGATATTAAAATAACCATTGTAGTCCAAACCTTATATAATTTGAATAAATTCATTATTAAAGAAAAAAATGGGGGTGAGCATGCTTGGTGAATCCGACCTGTATATTATTCATTGTTATTCGTTGTTTGACCTACACAGACCTAAAACTGATCATTTAATTCGAACTTTAAAATCGAACACGTAATATCACGAGTAAACTTCCACGCTTATACGTTGAATCAGCTTCCATGGTTCCACGCCTATATTTTAATTGAACGAGAAAGTATCCATATAACTTGGAAGTCGGTATATGAAAGACTACCTAATATATATAATATCCAATCTATTGCTTCCCGCTCCCATGTTATTATTCTAATCAGTATAGGAAGGTATGTACTTAAATAAATAGGTAGGTAATATAGGTACTTTTTATCCCAAAATTTAATTATAATTATATTATGTTTATTACATATAAATGTTATTATATATAGGTATACCTATTTGAGACATCGAGTTCGCTCCCTGTGCTTAAACCGAAGACATCTGTGCAAGCTTACAAAACTCCGTGGTATTTCCGCTATTTCGTCAACGACCCTAAAAAACACTCGCACGAGCCCTAAAAATTCTAAAACCGGTCAAAAATCAAATATTTTAAATTAAATAAACCGCGATAGATGAGATCAGGCCAAACGCACAAATATACTGTAAATTGTAATCTAACTAAACTATATATATTTTAAATTATGTTATAAGTAAACACTAGTGAAGGCAGCGTCCGCAGCGTCACAACGTCTAAGTATAGTCAGCTAGTGCAGGTATGTCAAAAAGTATTAAGTAGTAGTACAGTAAGTTGAATTAATTTTTGCAGAAAACATTGCATTTGAAAACGTTATCTTGTGTACAAAATATAATAAAAAAAATTAAAAGTTAAATTTACCCACAAATAATATTTTTTATTACAACAATTTTTACAATACTTATTTTCATAACTCATAAGTAATAGGTAACTAATATGTATGTGTGTGTGTTTGAGTTATCTTAGACAGCAATAAATGATTTTATGATTTTACAAAATTTCAGCGTACATATTGTATAATCTTAATATGTGTACTTATTCAAAATTAATGTAATATATCGATTTTATATTAATATTGGATATAATTTATAGATACAATTTAAATTCCAAAGAAATTACAATTTTATTATACCTAATAATAAAATTATTGTGGATATTTATATTTTTGTATTTGTATTTGTATTTCAGGTCTATGAAACAAATTTTTATAGGTACAAAAACTATGACGTACCTAATAGTTTTTAAAAAGCGTTTAGTTTAAAGGTGATTGGGGTCAGTAAAAACTAGAAATATTAAATAATAAATATATTATATTATTATGAATGTTTCACAAAAATATTTCAAAAAAATGCCAACGGCACGTAGTGTTCCCAAGCGGTCACCCATCCAAGTACTAACTACGCCC
>WHPZ01570227.1:0-18778 GCA_016617965.1 Macrosiphum rosae | reverse complement strand
GGAAGACCAACAGGGGGCCAATAACGACGACGACGACGTTGGCGCCTCGAAATCCCTATGAACAGGGCAACGGAAATAGACCGAACACGGTAACGTTGCAGGCCAGCAGTACGGACCCGAACAGCGACATAAACGGGGTCATTAACGGGCTGTTGCAGAACCAGAACAGCAACAACAAGACCGTCATTATAACCGTCATCGACAACCAAAATAACCGGCCGAATGGCGGTACCGGTAGTGGCGGGCGACCGGCGACCACGGACGGTGGCAGTGCGACCAGGCCGAATGTTAACAACAGACCGTCCGGCCAGCAAACCGGCCAAAAGCCCAACAATAACAACAACAACAACAACAATCAACAGGTCAGCGGTGGAGGGAGCAGTGGATCTTATACCGGGTTGGTTACGAAATCACGGTTATGGAATTGACCATGATTAGTGCTTAGACATGAAACGCCGTACCTATAATATTATTGTGATCACCCCCTCGCCTCGTATGGAGGATGACGGGGACGAGGAGAATTTGACGAAATCGCTGTGTAGTACTACGAGTTACGATAACGGCGTCTTAATGTAGTCCCCGATGATTGTCAAATATTAAAATTTAGGATGATGACATTTTTTTGGGCCCTCATTTCTGATGAGTGATGGTGTATACCTACTGTCATATTATGCCAATAGTTTTTTTTAAAGAAATTATAATACCTGTATTGTATCCATCGTATCGATATTCGATAAGGAATCTGAGAATTCGTTTAAAAATGTTAATGCTAAAAAAATTGTTAACTGGAGATCACAGATTGACCAATCACTTCTTTTCTTATGTTATTTCACATTTTCACATAAAATTTGAATTTTTATATGTTTCTACAATTTATGCATTTTTGAACAGTAAACATGTGATTATGTGAATATACGAAAAGAATCAAAAAAATGGATTCTTCAATCTCAGTAAACCTCATAAATTTAATTTAAAAACGCTTAACCTAACAAAGGCAACTCATATTTTTTCATCATAGCTACAGGCACAATAATAATACATTACTATTAAATACCTAAGCATTACACAAACATTCATAATATATACTTAGAAAATTACCTACATTGAACTCCTTAAAAAAAGTTTTTGTCATCGAATCCATTCTGTTTAAATGACTATAGGGCGAGTGCAAGGTGGTCTCTCTTATAAATTCTGAGTAGAATCATTTTATAGAAGATATAGTAATTTACCATAATTTAGGATGAAATCAATGGTTTCAACTTTCAACACGTCAACGACAATATAATCGTTCGAAGATTTTACAGGCAGTATAGAGAAAGGTACCCTATAGAAGTTTCGAGGAATTAATAATTTTTTTAATTTCTTGAACCCAAAATTTCGAATTTATTAGTTTTTCCGGTGTAATTAAATATATGGGCTGTACAGAAATCCTGTATTAGAATATAATTAAAAAAAAAAGTATTTTAAGGTTCTCAAATTGTATTTACAGGTCATCTGTCAACTCTCTCTCGTCCAGTGGTTCGTCGTGCGGTGAAGTCAATATGGTCGTGCCACTGGTGACTTCTGGACAGTCTACGAAAAGGGGACAATGGCCCTGGCACGTGGCACTCTACCTCATAGAAGGCATAAACTTGAGCTACCATTGTGGTGGTTCGCTTGTCTCAAAAAACAAAGTCATCACGGGTAAGCTTCGTGGTTTGAACCGGTGATTTTGTACTTCTGATAAGAGTGTTATGATTTTAGTGTTACCTCCCATCCACCTAAAAAAATGTATTCCAATCCTTAATCGAAATTTCAAAGCCAAATTCTATTTTTCTGTAGATAAGGAATATTGTACAATTAATTTCTTAACGTATAATATCCAAAAGAAGATCAGGTATAATTTAACTTAACAATAAACAGTATTAAGTCCAATACTTAACCTCTAAAAATTAAATTAGATATTTGTACGAATAGGAAATCGAATATAATTATTACGATACAAAATTATTTGAGTATGCTACGACTATAATAATATTACCATACTATTATTGGCTCCAGGTTATGGTGTGCTACGTTTACTGAAGCTATATTATTATATATTTATCTATAAAATTAATAACATATTATAGGAAGTACCTACTAAACTATAGAAATATCAAATAGGATGCAATTATTTTGAATTTAGGTATTCGATTTATCATTTCACTATACATTTATCTAAAATTATATATAGCTACTATAGTATATTATATTATGTTTACATATTTTTCTTTTCCTAAATTATAATTTCCAGAACTATCGAACCAAGTTTGAATTTTTGATTTTAATTTCTTTTGTTATAATATGTACTATTTTCATTTTTACAGCCGCTCATTGTGTGACACACAAACTAAACGATGCAGTCTTAAACTCAACCAAATTAGTCGTCTATCTCGGCAAATACCATCAACTCCAGTACAGCGACGAGCTGGGCGTCCAGATCAAACAGGTGATGCGAATGGAACTGTGACTCGGGTCCAAATCCCGCGGGTCTATCAGCTATTTTCATTGTCTATAATATACCTATTTTTTCTCCTCCACAGGTTATCCGGATAAAGGTGTATCCGTCTTACAACAGCAGCTCGTACTTCGGAGACATAGCTATGTTGACGTTGTCCTCGGACGCTGAATTTACTAATTATGTGACGCCGGTGTGTCTTTGGGAAGAGAGGTCCAACGATTTGGACGATATCGTCGAAAAAGAAGGAACAGTAAGAACATTTTTTTTTCGCTACATATTATGAATCATTATTCAATATAGTGGTTTTGTACATCACTAATTAACATTTTCGCTGATACACTATTATTTTTTTCTGCAATCTGTCTATGCTACATAAAATACAACTTTTATCAGTAAAATTACTTAGGTATACAATTTTTTTTAATTTTAATTTTGAGATCTAGGTATGTTCTAATTATTTAAGTATACAATTATGCAAGCAAGGATTTGCTAAAATTGTACGGTTACCGGAAAATGATAATATTATTATATAAAGGAACGTATAATATAGTACGCCTGGATCAGTGGATGGTGTAAATGTTTTGGATGTAATAGTACGTCTGGAGCAGTGAGTGATTGTGAATTACACCGGTTACTTATAAAATTTTCGTATGTTAATTCAGGTACGATTTTTTACTTAAAAAAAATATGTAAATTCCACTGAAATATTTGTATACGTTCATATTTAGACGTTTACCCTGTAAAATAAACGTAAACTCCATTGATATTGTTTGTTGACCAATCTTATTTTACATTTTTAGTTAAAACTAAATTTTATGATCTGGTCGGCACTGCACACAAGTAGATGTAAAACTGCTATGTTGTCCTCTTCTTTGATTGTATTATTATTGTCGATTGATTAATATTACTTTGATACTTTTTTTTTATCTCATTCCGGTAGGTCGTCGGTTGGGGCTTCGACGAAAACAATACGCCGACCGAAGAACTGAAGATGGCCAAGATGCCGGTCGTGTCACAACAAACCTGCCTCTGGAGCTATCCACAATTTTATTCAGAATTCACGTCCAATAAAACGTTTTGCGCTGGATTCAGAAACGGTAATTGATTCACTATAATCCAGGGGTGGCCAAACTTTTTTTGATTAAGAACTATTGAGAATATAATATTTTTCCTTTGACGTAAAAAATAATATTATTTTTATTTTTAAGTCTTTTTCTTTAGGTATATAATATCAACAAGAAAACATATTTATATAAATGGTACAATTAAAGTGTAAAGTTGCCTAAAAACTGGTGTTTCCCATTATAATTTCAAAATAAATTAACATTATCTATATTGTTGGCGTGGAAGCGTGTCATTACATATTATCGTTCACCAGTTAATAAATTATAATCTGGGGAATAGTTACCAGTTACTAAACCAATACGTTGCTTTAAAATCATCATAAGTTTAGTTCAACTACTCAGTATTCAGATTTATAAAACTTTCATGTAACTATGTAAAAAAATGTAATTTCACACAAACTGGTTAATCCAAAATATGTAAGTAACTCAATAACTGTATTTACTAAAACTAACTAAATGTAAAATAATAAGTTTCAACTTGCCCCAGTTAGAACTTTTATTATGTAACTTATTGTTTTTCATTTCCCCTATCCGTCAATAACGATCGACGGTTTGGCCGCCCATGGACTGTACAGTTATTATTAGAGTGTTGTAAACCATATTTTTTATAACTTTTTTTTTTAAACAGTATTCGGTTGTTAAATAGCATTATGAAAAAAAGGGTTATAAATTAATTTAAAATGCATATGTGATTTTTAACATAACTTTTATTGGACACATTTATCTAATCTTTATATTGTCGTGGACTTTTCTTTTTTTTGGTGGGGGTGAAAATTCATTGTAGTGTTAGGTCTAAAATTGAATTAAACGTTCATTTTTTATACATTATAATAAATAATATAATATATTTGTATGTATCTATACTTTCTTATATATTTTATTGCACGAAAAATTCTGATTATAATGATCAACATTTATAATATGCAGCAATACAACTACTGCAATATATGTAGGTAATTTTAATAGTTCATACCATTTTCCGCTTAAGAATTTAATATTATTTTATGATGATACAGGATGGTTATTTTACCAAATATTAAATACCTTATAAAAAATATAAAGAATTTTATATTGTTACCTACAACGAATCTTAACAATTGTAAAAAAATTTAAAATACCTACTTAGAAATTCCTTTTTTATTTCCTATACAAAATATACAAAATATTATGGTTTACTGCATGGATTATTTTTTGTATAATATTTTTTTAATCTGACATATAGGCACAAGCGTATGCAACGGAGACAGTGGTGGCGGAATGGTGTTCATTAGGAACCATCGGTGGTACCTGAGAGGTATCGTGTCCCTGACGGTGGCCAAAGACGGACTGCGAGTATGTGACACCAAACATTACGTAGTGTTCACAGACGTGGCCAAGTACACAGATTTCATCACGAGGAACTTACAATAACGGCAGTCATCGTCAGATCAATGATACAATATAATATATTATGCAGTAATTGAATGTATAATACGATCTGCACGTTATATATAGCGTACCTATATAATAAGTATTTTGCCGATTCCTATTATAAATACGCAGGCGTCGCGTTTATATTTTCAACATTTTATACTCTTTCCATAGTTTTTTTTTTTGGGAAATGTTATATTTTCATTAATAAATAAAAACACAAATTCAAACATAATAGTGCAATAGTCGTGTGACGAGAATGTCCTCGGGGACTCTACGGTTATAGTACATCTGTATCCATAAATATAAAAAACAAAAAATGTTTGCACCTTTGTCCTTTCTGCATTGAACGGTTTATTCATCCGATTGCGATGAAATTTGTCACAGAGATAGATTAGAACACGGAGGAGAAGATAGGCTACATTTTGACGCGAACAAGGTAAATAAGAGGTACAAGCAAGCAAGGGACTTAAATATGGGTCTCGAGTTCGAACAACGGTTTCAGTGGCCACATTTTTTGCATTGTTTTTATATTGTTTTTTTTTTTAAAATTTTTGTTTATAATTAGTTTCTATTGGTTCTAATAATAATATTTATTATTAATTGCATTGTTTTTACATTGTTTTTTTCTAATTTTTTTATTTTTACTTTTTCATTTTTCTTCTTTATCTATACTTACGAATGTTTGGTTTTTTTTTTAATTATTGGATTTTTGTATGGTTAAGTTAGGTTAGGATTTTGTATTTAATTAATTGTATAACTCCGATACTTAAGAGTTAAATTATACACTTACGTATGCATCACGTGGGGTCTGTGATCTTATATACATATAAGTGAAGAGAGCGGATTTTTATGCTCTAAAAAGTGTCAAAATACGCCTTATAATATGCACTCAAAATCATAATAAAACTTTGAGGCCCACTTCTATTATACAGGTTTAAAATAGGGATGGAATAATTCTTTTACCCTGTGGATATTTTTTACCGTCTTAAAATTCGAATGACCACTCATTTAAGTGGTTTTCATATGCACAACAACGCTATAGTGACATCCATATCTTCACAATGCATGATATAAATAGAACTAGTTATATACCTACTTATATTTATATCATGCACATGAGATCTTCCAGCAAATAATTATTACTAAGACACCATCATATCTGATTTACTTTAAACAATATTTTTAGTTCAATATAACTAATATAAGTTGGAGGTGCTAAGCACCCCCTGGCGACAGGGTGACAATGCATACTTATAATATATTGGGTTTATATCATAAATATAATGCTTGTAGTAAAGAGTGGACGAGTGGTACATTGGTTAAATGGTTAGATTAGTAATACAAATGTTATTGAGTTCGTATTAAATTTACTAAATAAAAATATTATACAGTATTAAAAAATGTACGTACATTTACATACATTTACGTACGTTTACATAAATTTACATAAAATTTACGGTAAAATTCCCATCTCTAGTTTAAAATATAAACAAATGTATAAAATGTTCAACTTTTATAGCTAAGGATTGAAAATTTAAAACAACGTTCCGCGTAAGTATACGAAGTTTATTCTATAACCGAAACATATAACAACGCAGTTTTTTTATAGTTCTTTAATGTTCAAATTTGGATGAAATTAGATATTTGAACGAAGAAGAACGATTTTAGTTTTGTGTTATATTTAAAAAATATTGTTCGTGGATACTTGAAACTTCTAAAGTATATTATTATATTACAAATATGATATTAACAAATAATAATAATTCAACTTACCGGCTACCATATTAATATAATATACAATTCCTAGTCCGACAAACCATCTCAGCCCAGAATCGTTATATTGTTTAAGGTTATATGTAGGCCCACTTGAAAGAATATAGATAATAAAATTTAATAAAATTGAACATTATCAAGTTGTTAGCACATATTGAATGAAACTACTCTTAAAGAAATATATAAATCTCTCGTTCTGTAGACGTTTACATTAGAATACCGGTAAGGAGCTTTCCTCTACACCGACCTATCCACAAAACGGATCTAAGACAAACACAGGTGCATTCCACTCTATTTCTATCCCGTTCTCAATATCACAAACACTACTTCACTTGACTTAAAGAGTCATACTTGTTAAATGTCATACTTTGCGTAGTTCATTACGAATATGTATGTAACACGTTGATTATGATGTGCATGTATAGGTTCCCGCGACTACAGTAAAAAAATTTGTGTTAGGAATACCATTTTCATCTATGTCATATGGTTTTGACCAAATATAATATACAGGTCTAAAATTATACTTAATCGTGACCAATAGCAACCTTGCAATAAACAAAAAATATTATTATTTAGTTGATTTTCTTGCTAGACAGATGGAGCCACTATTGTACATTTGACATTCAAATTTCCTACTTTTTCGGTGAATTTTCCTGAAATGTTCTTTCATATAAACCTTGTCTTGACAATAACGAACAAGACAAAAATTAACCAAATCGCTAAATGAGGTCTCAAGTAATGCCACGGCAAAGGATTAGGGTCTATTTTTATAAATAGAGATTATATTATACATTATTAAAATATATATTATATTTCGCTAGTTAGTTCGTATACGAAAATTAATTCAACGAATAAAGCATTCGCCAATGAGGAACGTTGAAATTAAAACAGGTTGGTACAGGTATTTAATTTACTAAAATCAATACTCAATTTAAATTTACATCTGTGGCTTTTACTTTGAGTATAATATACAATATTTTTGTATACTTATAATCAAGGCTGGGAATTAAGGAGTTAAAAAGTTAAAGTTAAGTTAAAAAGTTAATTTAACTTTTACTTTTTAACTTAACTAGTTACTTATGGCTTTTCATTAACTTAACTGTGAACTTAGTAAATTTCTTTTTAATTAACTTGAAATTAACTTTTCATTTTAAGAAGTAAGTTAAGTTAAATTTATTTATTTTGTTTTTAAATTTATTATGTTTCACTATTTGGGTCTATTTCATTTCCATTTCAACAAATATTGACCGTGAATAGTTTAAAGTTAAACATTAATATCATTCGAATATAAATTATATGGAAGGACTATATAAAGTATAAACACTATAGTCTATAATTTATTTAGTTTTAGGTTGGAAAACAATTAAGTAAGCACCTTAGCGTTGCATAGAAAAATTAACTTTTTTTTAACTTAATAAAAAGTTAAAATAAAGTGTGTATTAACTTTTAACTTAACTGATTTCAAAAAAATCCTTAACTTGTCCTATAATATTCTGAGTTGCTTAGATTGAAATAGTGTTATCCATAGTCCCAATATAGATAATAATAATAATAATAATGATGGTCATAATGAAAAACTACAAGATTGATTTATTCTTATTTATTTATTTATTATATCATATCGCAACTCGTAAGTATATATAATATGATGAATGCCCCGAGCGAATTGTGTGCGATCTATATAATAATATGATCGATATGCTGGTCATGCTGTCTAACCGACACCTGGTTTGGGCACCATCTGGCCCAGCTGCTGTCCGGCGGACAGCATCGACGCCATGTTCGCCATGTTGAAGCCTCGCATGGGCACGACGATGGCTGAAAACCCACCTAAAATTAGCGTAGGGCTCTGGCCCCCACCTTCTCCTCCCTGCAGGTACGACGAAGGCAGCCCCCCAGCCCCGGGAATTCCGGTCGGCAGGCCCCCGAACGGTAGTGTCGACCCTCCCAAACCGGCGGCGGGCGTGTTGGTGGCCGGGGTCGAAGTTGCTTCGCCACCGCCTCCGGGCACGAGACCGGAAAGCGCACCTTTGGACAGCATGTCGCCTTCCGTGGTTGAGGTGGAATGCGTACTGACGTCACCGCCTTCGATCAGTGGCGTTTCGATTTGGCCCACAGTCGGGTTCGCCTTCCGAGGGTCTTCCGTCTCCTGAAAACAATATATATAGGTACGTTGGCATTGCGATAACTACATAACTGCACGCGGTGCGAATAATAATGGACCGAAATAATATTCTCAGATCGTTACACATATACATAATAATAAAAATAATATATAATTATATGTGAAATTTTATTATAGTATAATAATAATAAAATTACACTCCACAGGTGTGAACGAAACATAATATTATGCGGTCGACGACAAACTAGGTATATCTACTACAATGCGATTACTCGTGAAAATGTGCGTATATTATATTATTATTAAGACATTTTACATAATATAATATTAATATAGTGACATAGATATAAATATTTTTTATCTTTATTTGTCTTGTGATTATTGTGAATATTATCAGCCTTCGATCGCTGACTTGTCCTTGCGTTCGTGTGCCATCTTGTCCAATTTAAAATTGTTTGCACCCTGCAATGCGTTTTCTTCACTCAGATGCTCAACCCCGTCCGTGTAATTATCGATCATCGCTTCCATTGCCGAGTCAATGTTGTGCAACCCTTGAATAAAGTTTTCAAATGCTGTCTTATCTGGAACGTCGACTTCATTTTCGTAATCTTCTTTTGTCAGTACTCTGTTTTCGACATCCACGGTTTTAGGCGCCTATAATTTAGTAAAAACACATTATAATCGGTATCAATTGTTATATTGTTATTAAAACACTACCTACACGACGTAATCTCATGAGACTCTGTATAAACTGTTTAGCACCAAACTCGTGATGACCAATAATGAAGGCATAATATTATTATATAAAAATAAACATTTAAAGGAAGTCATTAAAAAAAAAAACTATTTGGTTTTACAATGTTAATATTACAATCATTATTATTTTTTTGCAAAGATACGTAGTTACCTAGATAAATTATTATAATATTACCTAAATTATATTCATAGACCTCCTATTAGTATTTAGTATAAGGTAATAGGTATATATAATAATATTACATATTCTAATATTATGTTATAGTATCGTTACCAAGTAAATTATATTACTGTTGTATATAGGAGTAGGTACTTATCAGTTATCAAGAAAACACATGATCTATGTTTATGGATATTATATTATTTGAATACCTAACTATTTGAATTTCAATATTATATTATGCATTAATATGTACAACTAATATACTAATATGTTGGTAATTAAAAAAACATAATATTATATATTAGCGCATATAGGAGGCCATAGGGCAGTATTATACTATACCTATCAGTATTAAATTTTAAAGGAACTATAATAATGTTTGGTTAATTTTATTTATGATCTGAAATGTGTAGAAGAAAATATAAGACGTCATAGAGTAAATATTTTATTCATTTAGTTGATTTAAATAAATTGGTATACATCAAATAAACATATAATAGGTACATTGGAGTCAATATCAAATCGAATGTTTTACTATAAGTTTATATAGACATACGTATTTGGTTTCTTATATGATTCTCATAAAAGTATTTAAAACTCTGAAACATGGGCTGCATGCATTTTTAATTTTCTTATAACTATTACAGTTTCTATCCAAAAACAATGAACTCCTGAATAATTTAATAGTTTTGTGACTTATTAAATATAAATATTATAAAATGCATGTGCTCACTGCTCAGCCATCGATCATCGATGAAGATTATAGAATAATTTATCATTGTATCTACACATGGGTTGGGAGTGTTGTGAATGTAATATTTCGTTTCATACAAAAAAAGACGGAGACTTAAACGCTTTATGCGTCTTTGCGTGATCAAAGAGACAAGACCAATACGTGGGTACAGTAAGCATCAGTGGCTGCGGTATATAGGATTATTTGAAGCAATTGATTCATGTCCGAAATGGGTGGGTGTGTGTATAAATATATATATAATCGTAATACCTCAACAAATATATCATGGAAAATATTATAATTAATAATTATTAATGGCCCCTGCTGCTAATTTTGGTTCAACGAAGGGTACGGTGGTAAAAATATTTAAAATATACAATAGGTATGCTTCAAAGCCTACACAATTTCTAGCCGCCACTGGTAAGCATCATTAATAATAATATATTATAAACAGAAATTTAAACTTATAATATTCAGGACCAACTATAGTATATGGGTAACTCATAATATACATAGTTTATACCTACACAAAACAGTAATACCATTCAATCATGACAAATAAAATAATTTTATTTTTGAACCTAAAAGAACCTATTTAATTTAAAAATGCCGGTTATGTTCCGGTACTTTATTTATTAAAATAATGATTTCGGTTCATTACCGTTTCCAGAACCAGTTCTTTTAGGTTCGGTTCTAGTCCCTGATATGGCTTATGGGTATATTTGTGTGTATATATGTAATATAAATATATAATGACCTTGAAAACGATTCATATCATAATATTATCATTACTTTGTCTGTCAACGAAATAAAAATAATATAGTTGTGCATAATATTAAATAGTGCGTATAGATTTAGTAATAATTATTATTGTCGAAACGTGTCATGTCTTGGTGACAATATAATAACGACGACGACGATAACATTGACAATAACATAATATTATGTGACATTATTGTAATAATAATATATTAAAAATATATTATAATAATAGCGGTGTTGTTGTAGATCCACCGCGGCAAATTCGAACTGATCAGAACCGGACGTCCGCGAACATGTCGCGCAGCTTTTTCCGGGCGTCGCCGTAGTACTCGGACCGGAAGAACCCGTCGACCGCTCTCAACGGGTCCCGGGTCACCGCGGCGGCGTCGGCGTCAGCGTCGGCGCCGCCGGCCGACCGGAACCATCCGTTAATGCCGTCGCCGAACTGGATCAAGCCCTGCGACATCATGTCGCACGAACCGTGCTGGAACTTGTCGGAACCGATGAACGTGCCCATGTACGACCACGGGGGCGGTGCCCTGCCCATCATGCCGCCCATGGCTGACATGCCCGAGCCGCCGGCCTTGCACACGGCCTTGTGGAACTCGTCCGACACCATGTAGTCGCCGATCATGTTGCGCGTAACCGCGCCGCCGTCGTCACGTCCCGCTTCGTCGCCGAACCGCTTGACCATCTCGTCGGTAGCTGCCTTCCGCCAGATCTGTTCGAACGCGTCCGAGTCCACCAGTTCGGGCAGCGAACGGGGCAACACCTGCGGCCAATACACCACAAGTGTTTGTGTGCGTGCTTGTTTGTGTGTGTGCGCATGTGTGTCCGCGTGTTTGTGAGATTGAGCGGTTTTGTGGGACACGCGTGTTTCGATAACGTAGTCTCGGTACCTACCGATATGCGGTTCGGGATATTTTTTGTCAATTATTTATTTCCATCTACCCGAATATGTATATAATCTTAAGTCCCATTATGAATACTGCTGTATAGATACCATATTATGCAATAATACATGTCTCTTTTTGAAAATATAATTTTTACAAAGATTAAGTCAAATCATTTTTGGAGTTCTGGAACATCGAATTTTGTACGAAATTAAAAACATAATATTATGTTCATGTGCATAAATGTTACGTCGGTTTTGAATGAGTTGCACAATATATAAAATCTGAACATCATCTTTTTGACTAGAACGCACTTAAAAGTTAGAAAGACTATAATGAGTATATTATGTTTTCTACGATGAACTGCTTGAAAGCGACAGGTAGGTGCTACTTTGGGCTCGAATATTCAAGTATGTTCACATTGCCGAATTTGAAAGGTCAAATTTCGATATTTGTCAACTTCTAAGACGTTATTAAATAAATTGTTATGGATGCACGTGACGTCAAGTTGTGAAAGAAATTAAAGATTTTATTTTGCACGTCCGATTTTAAATGTACAATTTGAGTAATTTCTGATGAGTGGTAAATAAATATACCACACTTTTTAATCGTCTTGTAAATGTATTTAAATTTGATATTCGTGCTGTAAATTTCATTACAAACTATTTTTCTGTTTTGAATTATAATTAAATTAAAACGTAAACATATTATAATATATAAATATTTGAAAAAACTTAAGTTTACTCTAGTCGAAAGACTTAAACTCTGAACTAAGTCGACCGTCAAGTAGTGACTGTTTCGTAAAAATTGGAGCCCGAGTGAAGCATTTTTTGTAGGACATTGGAAGCGTTATTTTTTTTTTTTCATCGGTTCATAATATAATGGAATTTTGTGACCTACGTAAATTTGGAAAATATAGAAGCCTACCAAGTTAATTTCTAAACGCGTTTTACACGTGAATAATATATGATAATATAATTTTAAATTATAAATTCACACATACGCATAAAACAAACATACCCACACACACACATATACACACACAAATACATAATAAATGTATTTTTAATATATTAAACAGGTGGAAATATTAGTACTACATTTTTAAATTTGTTAAATTAACTAGGTAGTTTGTTAAGTTTTTAGTTGTCTCATTAACTTAGCTAATGAAAATATCCATTATGATTTATGATAAATTAAGATATTTTCTGTTAATATGGAAAATAACATTTGAAGTTAAAATCATGAATATACAGCCTATAATTATAGTTAAAGCTAATTAATTTATATATATATATATATATAAAATAAACAAAATAATATTTATAGGTTTAATAAATAACTAATACGTTGACACAAAAATTATTTGCTAAGACACAACAGCTGGTGTGAAAATATTGAACAATAATACGAAGTATTGAAGTAGGATCCACGAAGCTGAATGTTAAGGTTTTATTGAACATTTTTACTGTCCAAATTATACAGGTGGTAAAAAATAAAATAAAATGATTTAACTTTTATTTGACTGAGTAAGTTATAGAGTTAAATATATTATTATTTGTTAACTATTGACGTTTAACTTAACGTTCTTGACGTTATACATAGTCATAGTACAAACATTATTACACCGTAATATCATAATAACTTCACAGTTTACTATAGTTGGTTACAACTTACAACTCATAAATCGAAACAATATTGTGTAAGCATAGTCGGATTATTATAATACAATATAACTTGTATAATAAACAATTAAACACCGGGACAAAATATAATCAAAAGTCTGAACAGTGAATTGTTATCATTTTGTTTTGTTAACGCGTCGTTTCATTGTCATAATATCGTGTACATTAATTGCACACGATAAAATTAAATGCAGTGATAGGGAAATATTATGATACGTGTATTTTCCATACTGTATGGGTGTACTTGGGGGACCCGTTCACCCAGAACTTTTGCATTATGCATAAACGGCTGTTTTGCGTGTACGTCATGTGCGCTGCTCCGGAACGTTCCTTGTTTTATGATGGAGTGTTACAAATTTATAACGATAAGGGTTCGGATGTATTATTATTATATGATCAGCGATCCAAATATTTAGTGATTGAATCATTCTTTCAACAAATAAACTTATTTTTTTTTTTAAATGTCGATTTTTCGCAAAGTAGACACCTGTATTTATGATAACAATTATGTTAAAGCGGTGGAACTATCTGTTTTATTTACAAACGTTATATTGATAGGTATATAATATAATATTTTTGTTTATTATATGCCGGGTGACAACAATTCAAATCGTTATTGCAAGACGTATCGAATTCGAAAATTATTGTTTTTTATATACAATTGATTGTAATAGCTATCGATAAACATAATATTATATTAATATATCACTATGATGGACTCTGAGTTTTTTCCCACCTACCGTTAAACAAAATTGTACACTTTTATAATTTTTTACTCGAATTCTATACAATAAAAATTATGTATATCCGAGTATTTTCGAATACGATAATAATTATAGCGATTGTAGTTTTAAATGTATCTTGCATCTGATAGTAAACACGCGTAGTATTCAGTGTAAAATTATTGTTATGATAGGGTTCCGTCAGCATTCGATTGTGGATTTTACTGAATCAATCCTACTCTAGTTTAATTTAATAATATTAGTTTTGAAATGACGACTGTTGAAGATCGATATATCTAAAATTTGATGTTTGGACAAAAACCAGCAATAAAATTCAATGAAAATCGTAGGGTTGTATTTGCTTTTGGGTGGCATATTATATGGATATAATTATAAACTATATTTATCCATCTTTATTTTGTAGATCAAATAAATTATTTAAATAATCATAAGCAGCTATTTTGTTTTATTAGAAACCCACAACGTATAGAAACAATATTTTGTATACGCAAATAACTTTCAACATTTGTAATGCTATAAATACTATTACTCAAACATTTTCAACTTGGAAGTTGGTTTTATCACTAAATCTATAATAACTATAAAAAAAAATGATTGTTGATAATTTCCGTTAAAAAGTAGATGATTGAAAAACGATGCTTAGCAGAAAATATAATATTCTTATTAATATCTTGGGGAATAAAAAGAAATGTATTGTTAAAATTGTACTACTAATCAGTGACATAATATTGAACGTTTGAAAATAAAACTATAATATATATCTTGGACACGTTACATAAATAAAAATAGTATTATTAAAAAATAAATTATCTTATCACGTCTTGTATTAATATAAGATATTATAAACAGAAAATGTGGGTACAATTATAGCTGTGTTACTCTTATATTTAGTATTATTTACATCCAGCCCATGATACATTTGTAGAAAACATAATAATGTGTTTCTGACATTGCCGTCGACAATTAATATTATTTTATGTTACCGCTCATGACGTCATATCAGACACATTGTCAACGACAATGTCAGAAACACAATATTGTTTCCGACAAAGAAATTGTTCTTTGGTCTGGACGGGGCTTCGAGAGCTTCGTGTTTTAGAGTTGCCTTCGTTTTACACAATGTTTTACACGCAGATATCGAAAAAAGTTTTATTCGTCTCGAAATATAAATTTAGATTCTATATAGGTATTGTATTTATAATATGATACAATATAATATTAATATTTAATAATATATTCAAAAAAGCTGTGAAAATATATTGTTTTTAAATAAATAAATTGTTGTGTATTTTTTTAAAGTGGACCAACAGAGGAACCAGACGTAAAGTCTGTATACTATAAAATTATATTGAATTATGCTAAAGCGGTATTATGACAAATATCGATATCGAAGTATTTTAAATTTAGTAAAAAAAATATAAATAATAAAGTAATGAAAAAAATAATACATATAAAATATTAAACCTACATGCACATATGCGAGCAACTTGGGCACTTGAAAGCTACGGACTACGTAACGTTCAACGTACCGATCCGACGACTTCGTAACTATATTTGTAAATATTTTTAGATCACAGTTTTTTAAATGTATCAAGTCGGCACATCGAATTATACAATTAATAAATCCTATACCCATTGTTTTTAGTTTTCGAACATTAAACGTATAGGTACACATAATAATCGGAATAATTCAAAACACTATAAATAATATTCGTGTGGGTGGTCTCCTCTAAATTGTTTTACTCAATAAAAAAATAACAGTCTATACATTTACATATTATATATTATAATCACTAAAAAAATTTTAATATCAAGTGTTGTACTCACAGCAGTCAAATCATCGCGTGTAATTGATGGAGCGGCATCTGCGTAGAAAGCGTCTGAAAAAAATTGAAAAATAAGTTATCTAAAAAATATATAGTCAAACATTAGGTATACTATGTATTAAGATTATATTTTACAATCGTGCTAACACAAGAAAGGCTATATTCGTCGAGAACTAAGACTTTTCAGTGTGGTTAATTAGTATTATATTATTATCATTCAGTGATAATTTACTTTTTTGACTATACAGTACTGCAGTGTGCACAATTAATGTCATCACCGCTATTGTTTTCGACATGTTTTCAGTAAAATATAATTATATCTGAAACCAATTATTATATTATGCCAAACGAATCTCGACTAAAATACTATTCTATTCAAACGAACGTAAATGTTACGCGTTTAAACGTAAACTATAGGTAGGTATGCAGAACGTATCGACCGACTGCCAATGACTTCGTGTGATGCGTTTTTGCACGTCAAAATTCTACGGTTGTCGATAGTTGATAAGCCCTCAGTATAATTGTGTTCGAATAATAATTGAAATAACAAGAGTTTTCAAATATATGGTCACTGCGTTGTTGTAGAAACACTTTGGTGTGATCCACGCCACCAGTACTGACACGATTCGCCAGTAGTTGATCGACCAATGTCGATACGAGCAATGTGTAATAAATTATACTAATATTAACGAAACGTAAATAATAATATTACAATATTTTTTCGGTTTAAGTGTCGAGTGATAACACGCGTCGGCGCGTAATAATTGACCGTAGGTTTAATGACATCGCGACACGGCCGATAATCAAAATAATAAAATAGCGACCGAAACTCGTATTTAGATTTGGAATTTTCGGAGGTAAATACCTGTTGTTTTTAATCGAAATCAAAATTCGTACGGACGCCTTAAAATTTTATCGGCCGAACGTCGGTAGTGTTGATGGCCCCGCACCGGTATAATTATTATAATATTATACCATTAATTACGGCCGTAAACATAATTACGTATAATTATGATACAGGTACGCGGGGACGATAGTGCGACCATATTATAATTATACCGTAGATATAAGTGCCTACTACGGCGTTTGGACTTACCCTTGACGAGGCACGCCAACACGATCAGCGCGAAATTCTTGGCGGACATGGTGGCTCGCGGTCTAGATATTATGTATCGGTACAACAATAAAATTATATACGACAGGTCAATAAAACCTAATAACGCAAAGTTTATAATACGCGGTCGGCTCGCACAATGTACAGTGATGAGTCGCAAACGCCTAGTCGCTTTTAAATTGCTTTTTTGATAGCGGCGACAAGTGCGTTTCCGGCGATGGGCCGTCGTAATCGCGGTTCTGATTTATTGCGACCATTTCCCGTTGCCGTTTCCACAATCGGGGGACGGGGCGATCGAATGCAAATCCGCGTCTGGGTCTTATCTGTTTTGCCAATTCATGGGTAGAACATCGTGAACGGGGCCCGAGTCCGTCAACCCCCCCCCTACCCCCGACATCTATGCAAATTCCTCGCCGGCCGCTCTGGTGGGAAACGAATGCATTGCAGGCGTTTGGTCGCTTTATAAATCCAAAACGCTCGGCCGACCAAACATCAGTCGTCTACGGTCTGCGACCAGCAATAAAAACAACGAACATTCGAATCGTCATCACAGTGAATAACATTCCGTGCAGTACTGTCTATTTCTGTTCGGGCTCCCCATCAAGACGTCCAACATGAACGTGAAAATTACAGTCCTCTTCTTCGCAGTGGCGACGCTTCTCCAGCTATCTCACTGTAAGTGCCTACCATTGTAATCCCAACAATAACCCGATATAGGATGTATCGATTGATTTTAATGTTTTATACTTAACAGTATAATATGATTTATTAATATTCATTAGTAAAGTATAATATGCGATAACTGTTAATAGGTATATCACTATGTTTATGGCTGGTAAATTAGTAAAATATATTAGTCATTTAACAAAGGAGTTTTTTTTTAGTCGTTTTAATCGAGTGATGACCATTTTAAAATATTATAAAACATATTTTTTTACTACGATGCCCAAAATAAAATTAAAAAATAAGCATAGTTTAATATTATATTATGTAATTAAACTAGGAAAGACATTTACCCACAATAAATTTATAAGAAAATATACGTAAGTACGTTATTCAATTCCGTTTTGCAGTTCCCTGGTTTACTTTAGTTCATATAGTTATTAAATCAAATTCAATAAAAAAAAATATTTAATTATCTTTATAATATGCGTATGAAAAACAAATTAATGTTGAATTAAAACAA
>WHPZ01570226.1:0-20097 GCA_016617965.1 Macrosiphum rosae | reverse complement strand
CGAAGACGGTTTGTCAGTCTGGATATTTTATATTGTTATTATTTATTATAGCCTGTAAGTTGAATTAATAATGAAATACTTTTATTTTTTATTTTTTTCTATGGTGGTAGACAAAGTTTTAGAAATTAAAATCCCATTTTTAGCGGTTTTTCGCAATTTTTTGGTGGTTTTTACAGTGACATTAAATAACTTTTGAGAAAATCGAAAAATGACCTCTCTAAAGTACTATCTTGATCCAATTTTCTAAAAGATAAGTTACTATATGTCCATATATGTTGAAATCGAAGCACTCCTTCTGGAAGAAATTTTGTGTACAGGAAAAAAAAATATAAACACCATTGTAGAACCAATATAGATCCCTCAGAATCGAATATATAGTTATATGTTATAACTTATAACTTTTATACAAATATTTCCTTAATTACATTAGGTACCTACTTCATTCATAGTTGATCTTAGATAGCTTTTCAACCTTAAAAAGGTTGAAAAAGATCTCACTGGAGTGGTTGTAGATACTGGCAATGTACAAAACTACAAAATATTTGAATTAAAAAATGAATTTGGTATTTTTCAACCATTTTCGGTACCCAACTGATAAAAATAATCACGATATTTATTGAAAATGTTGATACAACTATAGCTTCGAAAATTTTTTATAAAATCCGTAAAATCGTATGATAAAATTTGTATTTTAATCATGTAAAAACTGCACAACATTTAACATGTACGAGACACGAGTCAATGGGGGGGGGTCCGGACCCCATGGACCCCCCCCCCCCTCGTAAATACGCCACTGTTTCTTATACAATGATATTACATCGTTGAGTTCAAGTTTAATATCATCCATTATACAGTGACCCACTTGTAACCTACTGTACAGCAGAGCGGCACCCACTTGCCCACCTTTTTTATACAATACAATTTGATGAATAAATAAATAAAATAATACCAATTTATAATTCACATAAAATGTTATTTAATATAAACGTCATAGTTTGATAAAATTAAATTGTTACTTCAAATTAATTTTTCTACTCATTTTGGCTGCAAAATGTTCTATAATGGTTTCGTAATTCACATTTTCAGCACAATTCCTTTTCAAGAGCTAAAGTTGCCAGACCGCTTAAGCGGTCTTGTGGCATTGAACTTCTGAGGTAGTTTTTAATGAGCTTAAGTTTTGAGAATCTTCGCTCGACCCCCGCCGATGTAATGGGAATTGTAAGCATAATTCTAATAAAAGCCACACTTAGGTTTGGAAAAGCTCCATTACATTTATTTAGTGTTTCTGATTCATCAACAATATTTTGGAAAATCACGAGTTTGTCAAATAAATCACATTCAGAAACATCTTTTTTATCGCCTACTTTTAAAAACGTTGATAGATTCTTCCAATGCCTTCTAATATGCTCTTTTTTAGACGTAATTACATAATAAAACTAATATATTCCTCTCGGAATATAAAAACGCAAGGCCCCCATAAACGCGGGGCTCCGCATAAAGCTCGAGTCCCTGGGCAGGTGCCTAGTTTGCCCTCCCCCTTCCACCGGCCCTGGAAGGTACAAATATTATATGTACCTATTGACTATCAGACTATGTATATACTAGTATACAATTTAGTAATTACATAGAATATATAATAGGTATATAAGTAGGTAGGTATAATTATAGAAACTATTTAGAAATGTCTTGATTTATATAAATTAAATTTACCAAAAAACGAATTAGAAAAGAAATCAATAACCTCTTTAAAGTAGACATAACAAGATGCGTTTTATAGATAATAATGTAACTTGACCATATTTTTAAGGTACTTATCTTACCAGGAACTATGTTAAAACTTAAAATATCAGTTTGTAATGAATCATCTATGTGACTATATTATACCAAATTATCTATTCAATGATTTCATATAAATTACAAATATATAACACAAAAATTATTTCTATACACCATAAAAAGTCCAAAATATTTTGAAATAGGTAACTAAGTTGTGGTCAGATAATTGTTCCACTGTGAATTATTAAAACTTATAAAATTGAAATTATTTCAACAACATTATATAATATTAATATGTATTATGCAATTTATGCTGTTATGAAATGAAAACAACTAATGTATTTATAGCAATATAGCAATCAGCGTTCGAGCATTTACCTAATAATAGTTCTTTAAACACGGACATTTGTGGTCTCCGTCATACAAGTGCGTAACATAGCAAATTTTACGCTCAGCAGATCACGTTTAACTCCGTTAGTTTAAAAATTAGAGTGAATTGACCTCTTATAACATTTAAGGGTGAGATTATTATCTAGGGCACCTCTTAGGCTTATTATATAATATTTAACTAATTTGTTTACTAAAACACTATAACGTTTTCTTCTTGTTTTATTATATTTCTACAAACATAAAACAAATCAAAAAAATCAATTCTATTTATTAAATTGTATAATTCGATTAAATCATTGTCACATTACAGGTAATTAAAATTGTTTAATAAAATACAATTGTGTACAGGTAATAAAAAAATAACATTAATGATACAAATATAAACATTAGCTATACTTTTTTATTATTTGTACAAACTTGACAATTACAATTATTTATTATTATATTGATTTAAAATATTTTATTTTATTAATAAATTGCCCGTCTGTCTGAATTTAGCAAGTTAATGAAACTGATCAGTTTTTGGGCCAGCTATCAGTGCTACCTATATTTCACTGGGGATTCCAAAAGTTGCATTTTTGAAATTAAATATCAACTAACAATTAATTTTTAAAAATCCTAATAAAAATGATATAGTATATAGGTAATTACTAATTTATTTATATGTGTTATATTTTAATAGTTAAATTACACAATATTCTATTATTATTATAGATAAGGATTCAAATATGTGTATAATTTTTAACAGAATAAAGGTCTGTTGATGAGTATTATATGTATTATTTTGCCGATGTAGCCCCATGTATAATGATTAATGATTTATATAAAAATTATTTGATTGTTTATTTTCTTTTTAAAATATAAAAGTAAAATGGAGCTTTATTTGTTGATCGTAAATAAAAAATAAAATAATTTCATTAAGTACAATATAATTTTAGCTAAAGATTAAATGTTATTTAGGTACCAAAGTCCACGGAAATAAAACAATCGATAAAAAAAACAAATTTCTTGTGACCAACATTATTGATCTTACTAATAAAATACTATAATGATTCTAAGCGGAGCGATGAAAATGATATTGGTTTTACAATAATGTTTGCCTGTGTGTGTGTGTGTGTGTGTGTGTGTGTGTGTCTGGTGTGTGTTTAACGTCACTATTAGAAACAGAAAAAAATAAAAATGATTAGATTTTCAACTTCAATATATTTTCTGGTTGAAAAGTGGATCTAGTTGGTACTCATAACGGGAAAAAAAACTTTTCTTAATAATTGAAAAAAACAAATGAAAAATTAGGAAAAAAACCTAGTTGTTTTTACGCAAAAGTAGTTTTTGACAAACTCAATTTTGTTATAGGTACTCAATTCAAAAACGATTACCGTAAATACTTAAAATTCTAATCAAATGTTTTGTATTGGCATTATGCCATTATTTATATACAATTAATAGTATTTGAAAAACATTTTGAATATTTTTGAACTATTAATGTTTAGGTTTTTTTTTTATAAATGTCGATAGCAATTTTATGCACTGTCCAAAATCTTGTCAATTTAATACTAGGGTTTTTATAAATGATGCTTTCATAAATTATATAAAAAGTTGAGAATAATTCCACAAATATTTTTAATGAAGGTCTGAAGTGTTAAGTTTGACAATATTGGATATTCATGGGTAAAATAAAATGATTTATCATCAAACGATTACAGTTTAAACTGTAATTCTTTCTAAAGAATTCTTTGTTGTAATTAAAACAAATGTATTGATCATAGAAATTTGAAACATTTAACTGTTATTTAAAGTTATTTGTTATACTCAATCAAATTTTGATTTTGGTTATTACTTATTTTCTTGCAATTGCCAATTCATAAATATATATTATTAGTAGGGCTTAAGACTTCAATTATATATTTTATATATTTTACTCTACATATTGATATCGTCAAAATATTTAGATTGAGTGTAAGCAGTATTACTATAAATTAGTAATATACTTACGACTTACCTATATAGGTATATTTACATGCTGCAGACTGTCCCCGCTCTGAGCTCATAACCGTTTTTTGTATTCAATGATTTAATGATTATTTAATGTTTTATCATTGAATTAAAATTTAACGATGTCATTACAGTTGATGGTTGCTCAATGACGAAGTAGGTACTTATAACACTCGATATGACGGTACCTATACTGTATGTCTGTATAGAGGAGCGGTTACTTACTTTTTCATATTTATATATAGTATAGGTATACCAGATACCTACCTATAATATATTGGTACTTCGACCGTTCGATATTCATCATATAGGTGAAATTAAATTATTTATTTTCTGGGAGGGACGTAAGCCGGGTAGTCTAAAAAAGTGTATGCCAAAGTTTGGCAGCCAAACATTATGCGTGTCTATTATAAAAATTATAATTTTAATATTTTACATTTTCACTGTTGGTTTTTCTGAAATTAAAATATACGTACCTACTTTGTGCCTTTGTGGTATACCAAATGTCCACGTAGGCTACAAGTCACAATCCAAGGTGAAATGACAGCTAGTTCGTTTAAAGTTTTTAACCCTCTCTTTATTATTTCTTAAATCATTAGCTAGGTAGATATAGGTATATAAATATAATATTATTAATTTAAGTTTATAATCTTGAGTTAGTATTTATATAATATGTGAATTATAAATACTAAGTAGGTATTAAATCAATTATATTTCTATTGCAATTTACCTACCTCGACGAACAAAGAAAAATATATTTAGGTAATAGGTACTTTTTATCTATTCAAGAGTATATAATATGGTATATGCAATATATGCTCAATAAAATTAGCCGTAATTTTTAATTTATTCTTCATAATTTTAAATTGGAAATATTTTTATATATTTGTGTGCACTTGCTTGTGTATAATATTTTATTATAACTTATAAGTTTATATAGTATTAGAGTGTTTGAATAGGTAGGTGCCTTCGTTATCTAATTTATTATGTGTAGTCAATAATCGACATTCGACGTTCATATTTATCTTCAAAAATTTAAACAATTGTGTAGACGTGTAGTATTAAGACCTATGTAAAATGTAATTATTTTAATCATGTAGACAATAAGTATAGGTATTAAGCATTAAATATTAATTTATAGTATAGCTATAGGTACCTACATTATTAGTTGTTTTGTTATCTTTATATTTTGGATTAGTTTCAAATAATTTAATGATTACAATATTTGTTAAATGTTATATTTTTGTATTAATACTTTCTAAATAAGTATAGTTACAAAACATTATAAATATGTTATATGTAAAAATCATCTAAGCCCTAGTTATTAGGTAATAATATATTAATTACGTATATATTAGGTATAATATTTTTATTCGTTTTGATAGGTGGTTAGGTTAATATAGGATATAGTATATACTCATATACTGTGTAATATTAGTTTAAATATTTTAATAATGTTTACATTACACTGTTCGTTTACTGTTGACATATTCATCAACTTTTATTATCGTAAGTACTCCGTAGGAAGGTACCAAATACTAATATGTATAAGTAACAGAAAACAGTAACACTTGGATAGGTTTTATAGTAGGTATTTGACAAATAATAATACATTCATTTACTAGCATATTTGGTGTCAGTGATAACATAATATTGGCTCAGTTAATTAATTACCCATGTTTCCATATTATGTTCTATTGTTCTCCCTCCCTACCACCCTTGGCAAACACTTGACAGATAAATACCTGTCATTATATTTCATTTTCCAGTTTACCGCCCTCAATGACCCAACACCTTATATTCTAATGACCAATTGTAAACTAAAAATTATTTTTACTACAGGCCACAAAGTACTATTGCATAATATGTCAGCATCAGACATTCAGACCTAATACATTATAAATGTATACGTAAAATGGATTGCCCTTCTAGACGTCACATAATATGACAATAATGATAGTATAGTAAACTTATTAACCTATTCGTATTGTAATAAATCCGTATTTAGTTAGCGAGTTGCCGAGTTCATAATAAGATGTAATAATATAATATTAATTACGATAGAAAAGCGAGAAACCCGCAATAATATTATATTATAGACACAAGACATAATAATATAGTAATGCCTAATAATTAATAAATTTGGTTTTTCGAAGGCTGTTGCAGTTACACCGCCGCCGCCACTGCACCAGACTTGTTCACGGCGCGCTAAGTGCATGTGCATCGCCAGTCGCCCCTTCCTACCACCCACTGAGCGACCAACCCGTACAGTCGGCCGCAGCTGTAAGTTGTAACAATAATTATAATGCGAATAGGTAACTCCTAACAATATTATTATAATATTATGTCGCTTAGAACTACAGCGGTGGCGTCCTACGGCCTTGGCCGGGCTACTCGAATATTATTATTGGGTAACTATGTCAACAATTATAATATTTTCAATAAAATAAAACATTAAAGGGTATTTATTGAATATACGGCTCTAGTCGTCGTCAGATGTTTCGTAACGCACATCAAAGCTTTTAAAACGCATTTACACGAGCGTGCGATGCGTATTGCGTGTACGTAATAAGTCTATTTTTTTTTCCTACACATAACCCGTCGACGACTACGACGACTTACGAGTTACAACACCTCGGTCGGTGCTTTTATTTGTTCACGCGAACGAGCGAGCGCTCGCCCCTGGCACCACCTATTACTGTACGTGTGAGAAAAAAAATATTAGATTAAATTATGTTTTTTTTTTTTTTTTTTTCATTATAGGAAATAGCGTCCGTCCGTCAGCAAACAAATTGCCAACGTTAAATACACTGTTTACCACCGCCTCGGCGCCGACACCGTATCTATAGATAATATCATAGTCCAAGTGGTGGCCGGGCATCGGAAGGCGGAGGTGTTTGCGCGTGCGCGGTGTCCACGACGTATTATCACACGCACACACACGCACACATATGCACACTCGCACACCGACGGTATCATCAATCGTGTCTGTTTTTCTCCGTAAATAAAACAAAATATAGGTATTGAAAAAAATATCGCAGAGTCGTCGTGAACGGCCAACGGTTGCGCGCGTTGCTCTCCGCTTTCCAGGTACGGCGGGCGCGCGTTTGATTTGTGCGAGCGAGTAAACCGGACGGTCGTTCAGTTTTAATGGCAGTTGGGTAACCGACAGAGATAAGGCGATTTTTTTTTTCCGATCCTCATTTTATTATATTTGAGCCGTCCGCGGAATTCCTCGATTCGGGTGTACGTCACTCGACGGGCGACGGCTAGCCCTTGGAACGCGAGCATCGAAATCGATCGCTGTGCACACGTGATGAATGCAATTGTCGCGGACGGTTCCGAACAGACGACTCCTCTGCTGCCACTGTTACCATCGGCTGCAAGACCGAGAAGCCGTGGTCGTCGGCCTACTGGACGAAATCTAGCTAGTTAGCCACCAACTGGGTGTTATGCATCGCGTCAACGTTGTCGGTAGCGGTGGTGGAAATGCTCGTCGCTCTACCGTGGTTGTTGAAGAATCCGATGTAACGGCGTCAACGACGTTTGTGGGAGTAGACGGACGTGATGATGACTTTGCCGTAGACGACGAGGCAACAACTACAACCCTTATTTATGTCAAGAAAGAAAGTATGGAGGACGACGATGAAACTAAACATCAGCTGATTCACTTACAACATCAACAGCAACACGATACTAACGAAATAGAAGATGTGAGTATTGAATGAAATCATTGTAGGTACAAGATGTGATCTATATTTTTTTGCTGAGAGAAAATTTCTGGATATATTCTTATTTTAAATAGGTACTAAATAGTACTTTACTTTTTTAATAGAAAAAAACCGTCAATGAACAGTTTTTTTTTTTTGGTAGATTATATATATATAAAAAAAAAATTACATAAATTATGTTTAACGTTTTGAATTCCAAACCATAAATAATAAAACTGACCATTCTGACCTGAAGATTTATTTTTTTTTTAAATGTTACTCCAAGTCCCAATACATCAATAATATATTAAGCTTTAACAGTTTTTTGGGGAAAAACATTCCAAGTATGTTTTTATGCGTGTATACAAATGTTCTAAATAGTGTCCCTGAAAATATTCAACTTCTCCAGAATTCTTATAATTTTCTAAAATAAGCGATTTTCCATTAGAAAATATGTGTACCTATTATTATCAAATATCAATACATATGGCACAAAAAATATGTTAGTTGCTCGGTTAGTTGTGTAATGAAATTGATACACACGACACTCTAAGTGTTGAGCATATTATGAATACACATGTTCTGTACTGTAAACAAATTTATATAAAGTATTTCATTAATAATTGTCACCAAGACATTTTTTCAACTAGTAACTCTCATCAAAAATGTTTTGTAATTAGTAATTTTAACAAATAAGAGTGATTACCAAGTAGATTAATGTAGGTAGGTAGGTACACTTACATTAATCTGCATTAATCAGATTCAATTTTTTCAAATAATTTTCTTTCAATGTTGGTAAATCCATGATCTATCCATGAATTGCCCATCAACAAAATTTTTTAAGTAGGTAGTAGGTAGGTGTATTATACTATTTTTGTAAATAATACATTTTTGATTAATGATAAATCATATGGGTACTTTGGTATTGGACTATAAACTTCTTGTTAGATCACACATATAAAAACACTAACACACAATGTACCAGTGTCTTGTTTAATTTAAATGCATTAAATAGTAAGGAAGTAGAAAACACTATGTTGATCAGAGCTAGATTGAAATAAAAACTAATTTATTTAACCAGCTTGCTAAAAACCAACATTTTTATCAAAGTTTGAAAAAGTCTAGGCTGATATTTTCTCATGATCTTTTAATTTTTAAAAAAAGTACCTACTGACACACAATACATATTGAAATTAATGTTACCTTCACAAAAAGTAAAAAATCAAAGTTATACTGATCTAAATCACAGATCTGGTTCCCACTATCTACAGTCCATTGGCGCAATTAAATTTAGATTTTTGGTGGTGCTAAAACAGCTGACAACTAGCTGACATATACCTATCCAACCAATCCTAACCTAGACTCTTTCAAAACAATTTTAAATTAGATATGCAATTGAGTGACTATTATTTATTTTATACATACACCTAAATATTTACTCTTTTGGTATATTGTATGTATATAAATACATTAACACAATCCTATATTAAATATCAAGAAAATGTAAAAAATAAGCACATCCTGTACCTAAGTTCCAAAATGTATTATTTCTAAACTATATTTCTTGTTACATACTTTATCTAAAATCGAGTCTAAAACTAACTGATTTTAAGTCATTACTTATTTGAAATAATTTATACAAGTTAGACCTCTTTTAGTTTGATTTCTCTAAGTATAATATCATTGTTAATATTATTTGTGGTAATTATTATTATTATTATCAAATCAACCAAAAAACTTCATTAACTATTAGGTATAATACAAAATAACCTTTTTTTTTTTAAGAACACACCTTCATTCCATTTAGATAAATTGTTTATACACTTAAAAAATAATTATATCTTTATAAAACCAAAAACTTATTTTTCCATCTTTTTATTTTTTAAAAAATAAAATTATAAATATTTAATATTGCTTATCAAATTCAGTGGTGTATCGAGAATCAGTTTATTAGACTTTGTTACTTTATATTTAGAACATTTGAATATTTTTGTTGCCCCAAAATCTATCCATAAAAATATCACAAATAAATAACAACAACAAAGAATAGAAATATAGGTACATAGGCTAAATAATTTTTGGTTTTAGTTCTATGGTAAACACAGACTAAGGGAAAAAAATCTTTGTTTTGTTCAGTAATCATCTGCATTATCTCAAAGTAAAAATAGTACATATTTTATAAAGCTTAAAAAAACCACCCAAATAAAAAAAAATAAGGATTTTGAAATTTAATATTTGTCAATAGCATTCATGTAGATTATATGTCAAGCCAAAAAATAAATTAAATGCTTTATTTCCTGAACCCACTATTGTAATTAGTAATTACTAATAATTATATACAGTAGGATACCTGGTACCCCTGTACTTAGAGATACTTTATACTAGATACTGTTTTTTATATATTTACCAATATACTGTACTAACTAGGTACCACTATTACTTTTTATTTATTTACTTACAGATGTATCGTCGTCACCGCCGGCCTAGATTAACTGCTGCAGCCGCTAAACATCAACAACTCCAGATTCAACACAATCAGCAATTTGATAACATCACATCATCATCGGCATCAACCACTACCACCAATCGCCAAGAACGACTTATGCTAGTATCTGTTGATTCTGGTAGTGTTGGAAGCGGCCGACATCGCCAACCATCGTCATCGGTTGCTCAGTTCTGTTGTTCAAGCACCACTGCAGCAGCAGGGATACAACATCAACAGGTAACATTTTTAAGCATAAGTAATTTTTTTTTTTAAATTATTTTAAATATGCTGAATAATATTACCATTTAAAACAATGGACTTGGAATATTTTTTGAAAAATAGGCGTATTTTTAAATAAGTGATTCAATTATGATATAATTTTACATACCAATTTTACTAGGTGTTTCGTAAAAGAATACTATTATTCACTATGTATTTCTTGCCAATATATATTCGCATGTAGGTACATTAAATTTTACATTTAAATAATACTTGCGGCTTTATTTGAATAATTCATGGTCCATATAAAATCATTATTGCACTACACTGTTGTGTGGTAATAATAGTGGATCACCGATATCGTGATGCAAATGTAAATATTTTTATAATTTTATTATTGTTATTATGTCGTCTGTGACTGGTTATGTAATAATACTAACTTGTGCCGAGTTTGCTCTGTAATAAATCGGCTGTTTGTTGTCATTTGCGATGTGTACTGATACAATTATTAGACGTGCATCACTCACAAAATCTAGGTACCCAAAAATTTAACTGTTACCGTGCATAATTGTAATACACTAATTATTAATAACATTACCTTAGTATAAATCACTTATTACGATTACTAAGCTTTAATAAACAGTTCTAAGCACTTACCTATTACCTTTATTGTTTTGTTTTTTTCTTAGCATCAACACCATCATAACCAACAGCAGCAGCAGCAACAAATTCTGCCTTCTACTACCGTTGTAATGATTAAAGAAGAAGATGTCTCAATGTCAGCCGTGGTTGGTGGTGATAACTTGCATCATCATCATCATCATCATCAACAACACCAGCACCATCATCAACAACAACAGCATAATATGACAGCGGCAGCAGCGGTGACAATTGTCACTAACAATAACAACAGCAGCACCAATGCCACTTCCTCGTCACCACCTCCACCACGACGCCTGTGTCTGGTGTGCGGCGATGTTGCTTCAGGCTTTCATTATGGTGTAGCATCATGTGAAGCTTGCAAGGCGTTCTTCAAGCGCACCATACAGGGTTTGTACAAGCCCATGTTCTGTATTTTTTAAACCTATTTCCTTATGATGTACCTACATGACACTCTCATCACTCGCATTCAACCGACCCTCCGAATTCCGTGATATTCCTTTACGTTATCATTTCAGCAACAATTTGTTGTTAATACCATTATCACTACCACCAATTCCCCTGCCATACAAAATTATAGAGTATACAATGATTGATGTAATAAATTGTATTAGGTATATGTAAATTACATATATACTTAATTTTAATATGAAGGTAACATCGAATATACATGTCCTGCCAGTGGAGATTGTGAAATTAATAAGCGTCGGCGAAAAGCATGTCAGGCATGTCGGATGCAGAAATGTCTGAGGACCGGTATGCTTAAGGAAGGTGTGCGTCTGGATCGGGTGCGCGGTGGCCGTCAAAAGTACCGAAGACAGCCATCAACTCCTATACCTACTGCGGCGATCTCTGTTGCCCAATCAGCACCGCAAACTGTGCATCAGCAACAGCAATCTACCGCAGCGACAACTGTTAATAATTCTATTCACCACCATCATCATCATCATACCCATAACAACAATGCTGCATCGTCTATTCATCATCACCACCATCAACAGCAGTCTTTTAATAATGCTTTCGGCAACAACAAAATTATTACCACCGGAAACTACCATCACCATCATTCATACCACCAACAACAATTAACTTCAGTACCTCGCCAAATGTGTTCAAATGGTAGTAATGGTACAACCGCAGCAGTTTCGGCACACAACAGCCAGCATCATCACCACAGATTGCTTAACAGCAACGGTGGAGGAACTGGTGGTTGGAACAACAATAACGACGATGGCATGTGTATCAAACAAGAGCATGAGCAGCAGTGTTGTTGTAATGATGCTGCAACTGCAGTTGATGCAATCAGAGAGTGTGGTAAGTCTTAAAGTCATTATTTTATTAAATAGTTTTTAAAGGATTTAAGTAAATTAGCTGTACAGTTGCTGAATTTAAAATGTTAAATGTTTCAATTATTCATATTATGTAATATTTAATAGCCTGGTAGTTGAATTAAATTGTGATATTTTATGAAAAAGACACCAAATGACCAAAAACCATCATGACATTGTCTCTGTCTTAAATAGGAAACCTGAATTTAGCAAAACCAATTTTGTGTTATCATAATATTGAATTGACCTAAAACTAAACTTAAAAGTAAGAATATTAACTAAGGTATTTCAAAGGCTTTTTATTAGTTTTTATCGATATTTAAATTTTAAAGCGAGTTATTAGCGTTATAAAATTGTAGTTTTATACATATTCTAGTTATGACTCTTTTAAAATTAAAATATTAATACAATAAGCCTACAAGATGCTCTAGATTATGTTCTCAATTTTAAGTTGGATAATATAAATTCACTTTAAAATTATTAAAGTTAATAACACAAAATAACTTCTGCTGAACGGTCTGAAATTTGGTATGTTGTATAATGTATATTATAATATATATTAATAAATACTTCTATAAGACATTAAGACGGAGACAACCGATGCGGATTCGGTCCTCTTGAATATTAAAACATCTTATGGAATATTGGAATGTAGTTACAAATATTAATATTTTTCTTTTGATTATTTTACGTCTTTTTTATTAAATTATGTTAATAATAAATTTTGTCCGTTTGGTTTTCTTAGAAAAAATGTTGGAAGCTCTTAGACAATGTGAACCAGAGATGCCAACATTATTAGGTGGCGGGGACGGATTAACTAACGCTGCCGTCACCATGGAGTTTTTTAAACAGTCCTCGACGCTGGGGGTACAACAAGGAACGGTGACTGCGGTAACGATGGGTGGTGGTCTAGTCGAAGATGGTATATCTTCAACGTCTTCGCCATCTTCATCGTCATCGTCCTCATCGTCAGCAACAGCAGCGTCGTCAACAACGGCGGCGGCTACTATGGTGGTGCACACGCTCGCTGAACTATATGACAGAGAGCTGGTGAGCACCATTGGTTGGGCCAAGCAGATACCCGGTTCGTATACAAATTAATTTATACATGCATACGTAGTAATATATGTACAATGTACATTGATAATTTAATAGGTATATTATAAGTTATACGTTTATGCAAAACATATTGTTAAATTCTCCGATTTTTAATATCTATTTTGTTTAAAATTAATTCATTATAAATTCAAATGTTGTAGATAAATAATTACTTCCCAAGTTTTCTTGTTCATTAATCAAGGTACCTAAGCCATTTCAAGTGCGTAGGTATCCCGTTTTATTACCTTACGAAAATTCCCTTGTTCTATACTAGGGGTTCCGAAACGTTTTTTTGGCCCGCGACGCCCTATTTGAACCAAGGTTTTCTCAGGGCGCCCTTCCCTAAGTCATATCATGACTATATTCATAAGAAATAGAAAAATTATATAAAACAAGTAAAAATTGTAATGAGTAATATAAAAATATTTATTTAATTTAAATTATAAATTTTTATTAACATAATCGTAATTGTCTCCGTGTCCACCGTCGTTGGATTTTCAAATTTATTTTTGGACTATGTAAAAGTCTACGGAATCGTAGCGTCCCTATAAAGACATTGCGACGCAAACTTTGGGAACCGCTGGTCTATACGGCAAATCCTACATAATATTATACACATTAACATTCGTTTATAATATTTATACCGATATGTACGTGATTTAATATCGACAAGATGTATTTTTACCTGTAGGGTTCACTGACCTGTCGCTCAATGACCAGATGCGCCTATTGCAATCGACTTGGGCAGAACTATTGACATTAACCACGGCATTCCGTTCCTTGGAACAGTTTAATGGTCAAAGTGGTGACGGTGGTAGTGACATTAATAGTATTGGCGTTGTCAGTGAAGAATGTAGTGGCAATGGTCTTAGGTTGCGGTATGCTACAGACTATTGGTTGGACGAGAGATTGGCTAGAGAGTGTTGTTCAACGACTAACGGCGCCTCTTCGTCGTCAAATGGTTCAACAACCACCACTAGTACGACTAGCGGTACTGGAGTGATAACAACGCCAACTGTGCTGGACATTTACAACTTGGTTAGTATTATGGACCTGTCTTGAGATGTCGGTATAATATAAATGTATTATGAGCCCATAATATTTTCTTTTCTTTAAAAATCCTTAAAATAATTGTCTACGATATTAAAATAAAAAATATCGTTCGTATAAATTATAAGTAGCATGCACCTAGATTCCTTGCAGATGAAAATTAAGGAACCATAGATATGATTTTGGGTATAGTATAGTGGAAAAATATTTAGTAGCATGCTACATTTTGTTGGGAATTAAATTAAATTTTTTTATTGTTGATTTGTGCTTCTATGGCAATGAACAAATCGTTACGAAAATCGGCCTCGCGAAAAACAGTGAGAAGAAAAAAAAGTTGTAAAAAATTATAGATTAAAATCTATGTTAACATTTAATAGTATATTAGCAAAACGTACTTGTCTCATTTTAAGTAATATAATTTTTAAGGAAGTATTTTGGGTTTGGTGGGGGGGCATATACATGGTATTTACTTTTAATCAGATTTTCGCCCCTGTGTATACCCAAAAACCAATAATAAGATAAAAAAAAAGAAGTGGGTACACCAGCAGCATTGACAATACATAAAACTTAGCATGCTATTTGATATTTTTCCCCTGCCAGGAAAATCAATGAATCATTAATATGTTTGGGGGGAGGGTTACCATGGCAATAATAATAAATGTTATGTTAATACGCGTTACTTAAACTGGTCAAAATACAAAAGTTCTATATCTAGCCCAAAAACATATTTATGTTAATATCTTAAATGTTTATATTTAAAGGAAATTGTCCTCTCCTATTTCATAAAAATATACAGTTTATTCGTAAAATCTTCCGGTTGTCCTTAATTGAGAGATAAGTAGATAACTCTAATAGGCATTTAAAAATACGATTTAATAGTCCATTATTTTTATATCCTTAATATAATATATTATAAGCTTATTTTAGCTTTATTGTATCTATAAAACTAATACTTATTTACATAATATACCGCCCAATTAACCGTTTTGCTGCATAAACTACTTATCATTGTTTATCATATATCACTTATCACTAATAGAAACGGATTATAAATAAAACTGTATCACGTCTCTTCATATATTTATCTCAAATAACATAAAAAGTAACACGTCAGAATTTGGGAAACATTTTATGAGGTCGCTTTATTATTGTATATTTGTACCGATACATTTATAGATACATTTACAGAATGTTTATACAATCCATGAAAGTTATGTAGAGAAATAAGAAAAACGGGAAAGTAAAATATAGGAAAATAATAAGGGGGAACAATAATTCGTAGGAATATATTACAAGGGAAAACATTTACCGGGAAATTATAAATCAGGAAAATAAAATTTGTGAAATTATTTTATAGGAATTTAAAATCCAGGAAAATAAAAAAAAAGTAAAATAATTTATAGGAATTTTAAAATCAGAAAAATATTTATTCTCGAAAATAATACACGGGAATTTCAACGAGAAAATATTCTATATAGTAAAGCATTATTCCTGAATATTATTTTCCCATGTAAATATTTCCTAATATTTAAGTTCTCGTCAATTATTTTCTTGTGTAATATTTTCATATGTCCTATATGAATGAATCATCTCTGCAAAATATCCATATAGACGTAATTACTTAAATGGAATAAAGCCAATATTTTGTTTGCTTAATTTAAGAACGTAAAATAACAATAACAAAAAAAAAACTTATTTTAAATTATACAATTATAATATAGTATAGTTTTGAATAATGTGAATAATATCTGATAATGGTTTCTGTGTTGCTTTAGTCGGCTCATATAGTTCGACAATTTAAGGCAATAAATGGCGGTGAAGGCTTAACTTCAGATCAGTACTATCTGCTCAAGGCGTTAGTCTTAGCTAATTCAGATGATCTAACATTAGCATCGTCATCGGCAACGACAGGGACATCCACTGGAAAGAACCTTAGTACCAACAGATCGGTATCTAAAGGCGACGAAGTGGTGGTCCAGCAGCAGTCAGCTGTCAAGCAGTTTCGTGCCACCATTGCTCGTGCTCTTCAAACCCATCTGGAGATGACTGTGGCGGTGGCGGCAACATCAAATTGTTGTTGTTGTGATGGTGGTACTAATTGTTGTTCTACGCCAGCCATGACTATGGATTGTTGTGGCAACAGTGGAACCACCACTACAGACGGAAGTGGAATGACTACCAATTGCTGTAGCTGTTGCTGTAACACTAACACCAACAACAATACTGCCCCAAATCAGCTCGACAATGGTGGCGAAATCGTTGTCGTTGTTGACAATCACCAACAGCAGCATCATTGTCAGTCACAACAGCGCATGGATACCACTGGCGGCGGTGCAACCATATCCACTACAGAAGCTTCTGCGGCTACAGTAGTTGTCGTTGGGTTAGTAAAGCTATCAAAGTTGAATAATTTTTTTACTATTTACTTATTCTAATTACTACTTACATTTATGAACAGGACCACCAACAATGTAGTGATGGACGATGACGATTGTTGTGGGGGTACTCCATTAGTTGACAACCAACAACACCATCATCACCATTCTCATCACGCAGAATCTACAGACTCTGCTTCGTCTAAACTCGTACAATTGCTTATGTGTTTGCCCGCGCTTCGGCAGGCCGATCAACTAATCCGGCAGTACTGGACCCGGGTTCACCGGGAAAATCAGCAGCAATTAGCTGCCGCCACACAAGTACCTCAACCACAAAACCCAGTCGCTTCGGGTGCTGGAGTAGGTTTTATTAGGCAATCTACAGCTGCTGACCGATCGTCATCTATAGGTAATGGAAACAGTGGCTTTGGTACGACTGTTGTCAAAATGAACAAGCTCTTCGTCGAAATGCTGGAGGCCTGTCTGCGGTAATTACGTCGTTATATTGCTCATAAGTATTCCGGGTGGTGTTGCGGCATTAATAGCAGCGATAGACATCACAGACTTTTAAACTACTTAAGATATAATAAATACTCGTGTAATCAAATGAGTCATTGTGACACATTATTTTAATTGGAAAATGAATATGGAAATAGATTGATCAATCATTATATTGATAGATAGTCATTGATATTGTATAATACATAATAGTATATAATTTATATATTGCTATTTATTTTTACTACCAGACATGGAATATAAACATCAACTGATTATAATATGCAAAACATTCCGGGTTATTTATCTAGTTTAGTATGGAAGTCTGTGGGTAGTGTTTAATAGTTTTACAATAGTTGTAGTGTTTTGTTTTGTTTTAATTTTTTTTTTATCAATAGTCATAGTGGCGGCAACACTAAATGTTGATATGAGCGTTTATATATTTACAATAAATAATAAATTTGCTTCCGCCATATATCTTTATTTTTGTTAGAATTTTTGTGACTCTTACGTTTCTTTTTTCATAATTATTTACCATAATACCCTCCTCTCATAAACATACCCAAATTATTGTTGTATGTATAAATTGTATACGAACATTGTGGATGTACGTTTATGTATTGAAATATAAAAGATATTTATATGACTATTTTAATTATAGACAAACGTATATTTTTAAAAATATGTACATACATATATATATACAATTTATACAATATATATGTATGTATAGTTTTAGTTTTATAATAATAATATTCTATTGCCAATCGTTGTTATTATTGAGATTGTTATAGTTTTTTTCTCTTTTATCATCGTTTGTTGTTAAATATTTTTAATAATATAAAATATACGTAACTATACGAATATCCATAAAATGTATTTTATTATATCTTTGTATTTTAATGAGTAATTTTTTAATGGTATCTACTAGCCAGTGTCTTATATAGGTTATATATTTTTTTATAAATGTGTTATTGAATATTATTGAATGTTTCATTAACCAATTTGCTTAAATGCGACAATATTATGGTAGTGCACACTGCACAATGTTCCTTTAAGGTCTGAATACATGAACTTAGTAGACCTACGTTTATAACATCTTAAACCTGGTAGTTAGATGTACAATGTACAATTAATTGAAGCCTATTAAAATATAAAGTTTCAAATAATATTATATACATCTATAATAAGGACACAGAAATAATTATTAAATTTAAATACCATATATTCATTAAATTTGATATTTTAAACATCATATTATTATATATTTATAAAATAAAAATTTTGGACTAAATTATTTTTAGTAGAAACAATTAAATTAGTTTTGTGTAACTACAGATATTAATTTTATAACTGAAAAAACTTTTTTTTAAATAAAAGCTATTAAAGAAAACATATTAGAATACAATTGAATAAGATTCCATACACATTTTCTCTGGTGTTTGGTAGATTTCAAGCTACCTAAGTCACAGTGGGGAAATTATTGACTATACGCACCCATTGTTATATTTTTTTAGCATACCTATTTATTTGATCTGTTATTGCTTATTACCTACTCACTATGTTCTTCTCCACTAATACCAATAAAAACCAGCAACCGTCTTATTATACAATAAACGCAAAAACAAATCAATTTAACATGATTTAAAGTCGCAAGGCAATGCGTTTATGAAAATTGTGTTACACATCTTATAAGCACAATAAGATTTACTATGTACGATTGTACGAATTACAAATACGTTGTAATAAACAATACAGGTAGGAAACTCCGATGAACAATGGGTGATAACTGGGGCCCAGATTTAAATTCCCTAAAAACCAGAGCCTTGCAACTGGATTAACCGGAACCTCTAAAAACCCTTAAAAATCAAACACCTAAAACCCATATAACCCGAATGATTTTGTTTTCAAAACTCCCGAATAAAACATTCTGGTTAGGGGGCTCCAGTCGGTCGTGTTTTAAGGATATTAGTATAGGCAATTTAACATGTTGACAATAAAATTACTTGTAAACTGTGTGCAAACTGCAAAGTAAACGAAGATTAGGCATTGTAAGTTTAATCGTTTTCGGTCTATATTTCCTAGAAATGTCATGAATAATTATAACAGTAGACCCGCATAATACCGCCCTGTAGGTCGGTCGTTATCTATATTCGCCGTCAATTAACTTACGCACGAGCACTGCGCAGGCATTTTTAAATTATGGTCAACTTTTTTAAATTTAAAATAATCAGTTTTTACTAACACCATAGATAGACAAAACCGGAGGAATTTTGGTTGATGGATTTTAATTTTGAAAACGGATTGTGATTGATTAAAACAGATTGACCGCCCCTTTTTGGGCTCTCACAGTTGAGATATGTCACATACTCGCATGTTAATTTTGACGAAAATTTCAGAGATTATTATCAGAAAAGTTATTATAGAGTAAGTAATATAAGCTAAGTTAAAAAACGTACCGAGTGCTAAATCCAACCCGCGATAATTCAACCACCTATTCAACACGCCTCACAGTG
>WHPZ01570221.1:0-29724 GCA_016617965.1 Macrosiphum rosae | reverse complement strand
AAATCTTAGATTTAAAAAGAACAATTTTTACGAATTCTTAACTCAAAATAATTTGCTAATTTTCGTGATTTTTCTATATTTTGTCATTTTTTGATCTTTAAATGCTTATAAAAAAAATTGTGACTTAGGATTTTTAATATTTTTCATCTGCCTTTGAAAGAATATACTAGGAGCCTTCTATTAAATTTTCAAACTTTTTTAACCAACAAATATTTTATCGATAGTTTTAAAAAAAAACTAAAAAAAAAAATGGAAAATGAAAATGTTCCTAAACATTTCAAAACAAATCATAATATTTTGAAAATTTCATCGTGTATAAAAAATGTAAATATAAGCAATCAGTGAAAATAATATATACATTCATTTGTTTTAGAGTTACACCAAAAACCAAAATCGATTTTTTCGAAAACAGATTTTGTATAAAAATTCCCGTTTTTCTTTAATTTTTCTTTTGTTTTTCACGGCGCTTTTAAAAACTACTAGAAAAATTATACTTTTGACCCCCCCAAGTACCAAATAGATTCACTTTCCTATCAGAAAAGATACTGTTGAAGAAAATCCAAGCACTTTTACTGTTCTTAAAGGTAATGACAGACACAAATATAAAAAAATATAAATAAAAACACACATTATTGTAAAATCAATACATTCATCGTTCCACTCAGAATCTAAAATGGGGCTCGTCCCCTGGGATACGGCTATGCAATAGGCCTATAATGTTGCCGGATTAAAATTATATTATGTGTTCATTATTTGTACTTCTTATACTGTGCAAAAAGATAATATTTTAATGCAAACTAAACAAAATAAAGTAATTATAATACAATGTTATAAATAATTGTATCAGTACAATATCTACTGCATCGTGAAAAAAAAGAAGAAAAATAGTATGAATATTTTTGTTGTAAAGTTTCTAAAAATTATGGGGATGGCTGGTTTTCGGAAACATGACATTTCATATTTTATACACATTATTATGTTGTTAACAATTATTAATATCTCTTATGATTTATATCGTATATAATATAAAATATAATATAAACATAAGTCTTAAAAGTGTTAGTTCTGCAGGTGCATACTTGCATTTACTTCCTTATATTTAAACAAATACCTAATACTTTATATGTAATCTATTAAAGTAATAACAATGCGTTCAAATTATATTATTTTTTTCAAAATTGCAACATTTTATTATTTTACTTTAAATGGAATGAGACTAATGAGAGTACCTAATATCGTTGATGAAATTGACTTATTATTATGTATAAAATTATTAAATTGTGATATTAGGTACTGCGACATTGTTTCTTAACAATGATTACTATAATAAAGTTTTGTGTATACACCAATATGCTATCAAATACAATTTATACCTACCCAATGTTCAAACAGAAATAAGAACGTGACTGTTTTTTTTTCAATAAATTTGGGCCCACAATAGTTCCTCTCGGCATAGTCCTGACTCTTTAGTACCCATACTACATTTAAGGCCTGACATAAAAACATTATAGTTGAAATACTTGAACTTTTCCAACACTTATCCTTTTCACGTTAGTTTGGTCTTATTTTTTTCTAAAAGGACAAAGGCTCGTTGAATTGTAGCAAGTGTTCGTGTTTTACTTAAATAATCTAAACTGATCGACTAGTGTAATCGGATTGTAGGAAGATATTAAAATAAAATCGTTAGAAAACTATGCTGATAATAAAATATTCTACCTATATAGTATAATATCGAAGTGACAAAGTCTACGTGGTTACCTACCTATTATAGTATAACAACGTAATATGACCAAATATTATATTAACAAGTAGGTGTGCCTTGTTTGTACGTTTCGGTTCTCTCACACAAACGAAACAATAAAACTTTGACTATATTATAAATTAATGTTATCTACGTTATTTCTCGGCCTCCAGCTGCTGACATTTACCGAAGGTACTACACAGTGTGATTCAGGTGAAAACTAGAAGTAGGTATATACGTATGTGTGTGCCACCGATGCAGTTTAGCAGATGCTCAACTCGTGTATCGCGGTGGAAGTAAAAGAAGATAATATCGGTGGTGGTTTTCGTTCAACGTTATTTCGTCTTGGGTAGGGANGGTGGGGGGGGGGGGTGATACAACGTCAAAGTTCGAGAAGGTTTTGCAAGTTTTCTTTGCGTAGTGCGTTTGTCTCGTAGTCCAACCCGAATATACCCGTTGATAGTTGTAGTAGTAGCAGTACATTTTCGTTATACATTTATTATTATTATTATTATTATTATACTTCGCTCCTGTTGTTGTCGGGATTCAATAAATAAACTGAGCGCGCGTGACGATGTACACCTTGGCGGATGTGTGTGCGTGAATGCGATAGAGATCTCGTGTCCTTGATTGCCGTTTGCCGTTTTCTGTGGATCAAAGTCCAACTGTGTCGTGCCAATAATAGTATAACATAATAATAATAATAATTGCCGTCCGATCGCCGCCGCGTTTGACTAGCGCCGACCTCCGGTGGCGTTACAGTGACGCCGGCCGAGAGTCGATCCGTTTCGGCGGACTGGTGCAGGATGAAGGATGCACCTATGTGGGGAGAGTGAGGATGCCGTGGAACGTAATCCGTAGAACGGCTTTGCAGGAAAGAAAAATTCCAAATAATGACATTTTACGGCGATTGATAATGTCGTCGATCCTGCGGGGCAGTGTAATATTCGTTTCCGTGGAACAAACTGCAAGTATTGAGCCAACGAAAATATAATAAAAATATATAAGTACCATATTATTAGAAAATGTTGACATTACACTGCTAGTTGTTGGACAAACACAAACATCGTAAATAAAAAAAAAAAAATAAATAGTTGTTGCACCTGGATTTTATTTTTAAAACTATGAAACATCGACAAAATGTGTGTCAGTTCGGTTCACATTTTTCTCGTGCTTATAGGTACAGCTTGCGTTTTAAACCACACTGGCGATTATGATTTTGAATAATTCAATATTATATTACGTTATATTATTCTATCGCAAACAAAATCGGTGCACGGCATACTGAACTGAAAAGAAATAGAACTCGAATAACGAAACCATTGTAGTACTGTCGCTCGACGTTTTGCCTTTTTTTTTTTTTGTTCGTTTACACCCCATTTCGTGGGGGCGTCAGACCGTGTGCATTGACGATTGGTCAAGTAGGTCTGGGATAACAGATGATACTCTACAGAATTAAATACCACACGAGATACGACACTAGTGAGTTCTGTACGCACTGATGAAAATCGTTTTCAATTTTTTTTTGTTTTCAAACACTTTTTCTCGTTAATATCGGAGTGCTCGATATATATAGTGTTTGAGTACAGTGGGGGGGAGGAGGCGACCGACGATGAATTCGTTACACTCGAAATATAGTATACATAATCATACACCGCGTGGTATGACGATGTGTGGTATACCCATTATAGGTACCTACGTAATATAGGTAACATACGACGACCACACTACCTAGGTTCGGTGTCCCGAGGTCAAGGTTCTGTTTCTCGCGTATGCGTGAGTGTGCGTGATTCCGTATTCCGTTTTAGTCGCCCGGCTGGTAATTATTATTCGTTTCTGGAACCGTTGAAAATTATCGTATTTATAATTAATGTGTAAGACCTAAACTTTAACCTTATTTCACCACCCACCTATACAACGGTAAATACAGTAAGTCGCTTATTATACACATAGGTAGGTATAGTTACTGTATAATAATAATATTATATTGCGTATATTGTTCTATATATAATATATCGCTGCTGCAGGTCCTTCAACAACGATTCACCCGCACCCTTAATTAGATATCACGTGAGATTTGTAATTATTAGACCGTGGCAGCGTTGTGTACACTAATAATTATACGCTTGAAATTGTCTGTGACGTGACGTGACACTGTGTCAGCTGTAGAGTAGGTATAGTGTGTGGGTCGAAAAGTGTACGGTTTTGGCATAAAAATGTAAAACTATTTGTCGGTGGCACAGAGATAATCGAAACAGCGCGGCAGACATGGCACGTGAAACCGACTTTTGTAATGTACAGAATTGAAAATTTGTATTGTAAAAAAAAACATATTATACTAATTGTTCGCTCTCGGGCGGCGAAATGGACGGAAATTACTCGGTCGCGCGTTATGTATACAATATTACGATAATAATATATACATAATATACCTATAACAGTCGTCATTCGTGCACTATTATAATATTATATTTTTATACTACCTACACCTTTTGTACACGGTTTTTGTTTATTAGTCGCCGGTTTAATTTATTTTTTCATAATAAAATTATCGACATCATCATACGAAATTAACTTTCCCCGCCTGAATTTATTATCACTTTATTGCGTGCTTGTCGATCTGGTGAAAAAAAAACGTCCGTTTTTCACGCAAACTACCCGTGTACACAATACCTAAACTATATTATACATAATAATTTAATATTGTCTAATTTTTTTTAAAACTCTTTTCGCTGTATGTAATATTACTACCTGGCCATTCGTATGTGGATTAATTTTGACAAACAGTACATGACGTGTTGCCTATACGAACGACGATAATATTATTTTCCCAATTCATATTTGACATTTACGATGATAATTAATCACCGAAAAACATTAAAACGGTTTATTAACAATATCGAATGTTTTATTCATTGACCTGCAGAGGACCGTTATATACGTTTTATTAAGACTTGAAGTTTATTGTGACTATAATATTATGTGAACACGCGTCCCCGAATTTTACGAATTATTTTCATTGTTATTATCCGTAAAAAAAAATATTCGTGTTCACATGTTGTTGTGTAAAGTTTCAGAATGTGTATTTATTTTTTGGTTAAAAATTCACACATGATTGCATTGATGCACTATATACTTATTTTCCCCTCTGGCAATCGATGTAAGTACACGATTGAAGACTTAGGGGTTTTCTTTACTCGTATATAGTGAAGAATCATTTTACAATTGTTCGTGATCCTTGCGTCGATAGGAATATGTATAAGACATACTATTAAACAAATTAATTAAATTATCATTCCGACGACTGTATATAGTATAATATACTGTTGTTTCGAGATCAAAAGTTCAAAAAAATGTGTTCCATTTTATTTATATATTCGATGTTTGTTTTATTATTCATTCTATGAATTTATTATGTGAGTATCGTTGACCGTTGCAGCAGTCGCCAAAGGTGTACCTGCTATAACCTAACCTAACCTTTTTTTATAGTTTTATTCATATTCACGCAACTTTGCATGTCGTGCTTTCTTGTCAAATTATTTATTGTGTTCGTCACACACACTCACAATATTATTATTTGAACTTTTCAAAGTAACCGATAGCTTAATTATTTATTACTTATAAATTAAAATTAACAAGTCCAACACTTATAGTCCAATAAACAAACCGTTTAACTTTTTTAAATCAATCTATACACTAAGATAAAAAAAAAAAGTTCCAAGTACTTACAGTCTCGATTAAACACCTATATATAATCTAGAGACAAATATTATATTATTATATGATCGATATAAAGTCAATAAATAGCTTTTATACAGTTTTTTAACAAAAAAAAATTGTATTGTGTATTTATTAGTTAAACTTTTGGAAAATATTATCATGCTTTGTTTATTGAACGTCGTTTTGTTGCTGTTTTTTTAAAGTGACAGTACAACAGCGATTATTGAAAAATATAGTTTAGTTGATATTCTGTCATGGACAATAAAATATTTAAAATTGAGTTAAACACTAGATAAATATTATAGTGCCACGCCTGGGTATAAGAAGATAATGGATTTCATAATCGAACAGTTTCACAAGGACGTAGGTACTTAAGAAACTACGAAAAAAATGGCATACATACATTATCAATTTAAATAGTTATTTTTTGTTATCGAAAAGTCATTTAAAATAACTTCACTGTACGTGAGCTTTTTTTTTGTTGTGGCACTCTTTTGCTGCTGATAATGATGATAGTTAAAATATTTATTTCGCAGACTGAACATTATCCTTACATTATTATATTTTATGTAGTAGAGGTTCACAATGAAATATATTTTATAAATGATTTACAATACACTGCGTTATTGCTATCGTCAAACATATAATATATTTTTATGTTTACACTTCGAGCAAAGGGTTTGCCGGGTTTGGTCCGGATATCCGGCTGTTTTGTTTCAAAATGATTTGGTGTTTCACTCGTATAGTTTACGTAAAACCCGAATACCTACTAAAATAATATCAACACCCGCGCGATTCGTTATTTTTGCTATCATGGACATTATGTACAACGACGACTGCGGTAAAAAAAAAAATTTTAAAATCAGTTCATCGATTAAATTACATGCTTGAATGTTCTTTATCACAAATATATTACATTTCTTTTTCTTAAATTACGTGGTTAACAAGAATTCAGTTGAGACATTTTAAAAGTGTAATACCTATGTAAGAAAAAACTTATTCAATGGCGTGGTACTCGGAACTTAAACGTGATTTATCTGTCGAATTGTTTCTCGACATGTGTACATATATATTTTTTACGGTGTATACAAAGTTTTTTATCATCATTCCTGCGCATTAGCACACACACACCACACACCGTTTGTCTCGAGGGCCCATGTCACATTATATACAGGTACGTGGCCATCACGCCTATGGCTGCAGTACAAGTGCCAGCGAGCGTCCGGACGGGAATTAATTTCCTCCAGGGCACCCCTTCCATCTCTGAGTGTTGTATGTTAGGATATGCATAAACTTATATACTCGCTACATATTATATATACCTAGATGTCTAATAGTACGGTACTATAGGTACCTACTTCGCTCTTTGTATAATATTATATTACCCGCATCATAATACTATTATTACTATATATATATATTGGTACTTTGTTGTACGATGGGCGGGACCATCAAAATCCGACGTCAGAACCCTTCTCCCCACACCCGCTCGACGACGTGTACTTATAGATCAGTGAGCGTATATTGTTACGATCGGTCGTCAAGTCCCGAGGCGAGAGACCTCGACCACTGATCTCCTCGGTATACCCGAGCTGGGTGCCCGAGGTGTCGACTAAAAAGATAAAATAGCGCCAAAACCGAGTTTAGTGCAAATACATCTGAAAACTTATTTGGCATATTCGAGAGTATATAATAATATATATGTATAATACCTGTCATATATACACCGTTAAAAAGGTTTGGAACCGCGTTAATATAATATTAAACAATTTTTGACGAGTGAACTCGCTATACAATGTTTCTGCGAAGACGCTATCATGAGCCCTGTATATTATTATATACCTGTCAGGTCTCTCCTCTCCCCTCGACGACTTGACGCAAACGAGTATTTTTTTCGCACCGAACCAACACGTCTTAATACGCGGTATTATTATACGTGATTGTAAAAAATATTATGTCACACCTACTTGGGTGAAGCTATGTTGTCTGCAGAATACATCAATCCGCAGGTTGTTGTTGTACCTGCAGATAAAAATCCGTAAACCTAACCTAAGTATAGGTGCCAATATCCTCCTATATGTTACAATCATCGTTATCGTTATATCCTGCAGCAGCTGCAGTGACTAAAGCTATATAGTACGCAGTGTACAATAATATTATAATATCTCTTCTTTTCTTCTCGTTACAGCCACGATCGGACCTTTCGCCGTGGGTACGGTGCTGGCGTGGACATCGCCGGTGCTGCCCATGCTGCAGTCCGAGAACTCGAGGATCCCGATAACGGCCGACGAGGGGTCGTGGGTCGGTTCTCTGATCGCCATCGGTGCCATCATCGGGTCCATACCGGCCGGCAAGGGAGCGGACATATTCGGCAGGAAGCCCACCATCGCCGCCCTGGCGGTGCCGTTCATCATCAGCTGGGCAATGATATACTTCGCGACCACCGTCTGGGAACTGTACGTGGCCCGTCTGATTGCCGGAGCCGTTATCGGCGGAGTCACTGCCACCGTCCCGATGTACATCGGCGAGATAGCCGAGAGCTCCATCAGAGGTAAGTGCCGTGCTTAACGATATAATAATATTGTCATCAGATGGGTTAGACCGGCCGCAGGCCTCTCGCGATATAATATGATATTATTTCTGTACAAACAATATAATGATTTGACGATGCCGTCGAGGTCGTAGTGTGTGTGTGTGTGTGTGTCAAACAACTCGACTGTTACACCTATGATAGGTATACGTATAGTACAACTCTGAACGTATATATAGTATCATGACGTATACTTAGGTAATTGGACAACTATATATAATATTGTAACGGTTTTTTTAATTATAATTATTGTGTGTGTATGTTTTTTAACTTTGGATTGGGCAGGCGCTCCGCAGAGCCGTTTATAACTCCCGTGCCTCACCCCTCCTCCTCCTAACTATTTAAACAATTATAGTTGATATGATGATATCCCGTTAGTCCGATATCGTAGATTCGTATCAAGTTGAATATCTCTTTAAATTATACGCTGTCGACGCATGTCGTGTTAACACCGAAAGTTGATGATATTATGCTCTATACCTATATACTGTCTTATAACATGCGAACGAACAGGGAATAATAAAATATATATTATTTATAATAATTGCCGAACAAATGGAGTAGTAATAGATTTTTCCTAGGATTAATCACAACCTTTTATAGCTGCAACCGTGACGAAATCGATGGTGTTTTTTCATTGTCTTCGATAATTTGACACTGACAAATTGCTATATTGAATACAATTCCAAGAACTTGTTCAAATTGTTAGGGATTCGTTGACGCCGGTGTTCTCTTGATAAATATATACCGTACATAAAATAATATGCATGATAATATTGTGTTTTACCTCACTCACGGTCGTTAATAATTATTCCGTGTCATCTGTCTCCTATAGTTTATAAATAATTGAAACTCGACCGCTTTTCAATGGTGTACGATTTTCCCACGAATTGTATTAATTATCTCACGTTTATTATAAATAATGCCGCACACATCGTCGTATTGTCTGCATACGTGGCAAAAAATTGTTTACTAATTCAATGGTATTTGTAATTGATATTTTCTAATAGTTCTTGTTAATCGCCGTGCACTTAAACATGGTACCCTACCCTATATACAGGTTAATTCACCAAGTATGCTCACCCCTCTTCTATCATTTAGTAAAATGTAATAACTAAAATTCTGATTTTCGATATTTTTAAGAATATATACTTCTAAAAAACTGTTTTCAGATTAAACTTTTTCCATCAAACAATAGTGTACTATGGCGATACAAAGTGCCTTTTTAAAATGGGTCTAACCTTTTTTTACTGTAGATTTTTAAGATCAGACTGTTTTGAAAATGTTGACACATAAATTACAATTTTAACGAGTACCTATGATTTCTAGGTAATAATAAACCTTTATAAAGGTAAAAGGTTTTACATAAAATATATGGAATGCATTTAATATTAATACTAAATTTTAGTACTTGTTATTAGAAACTCGAACAATTTTCATCAAATAATAAATTACTATATTTTTTGAATCATCATAGCCCCCTAAAATCATAACTTTTTTTTAAATTGTATAATATAATCCAACTATCTGTAAATATGGTCATTATAAGTCTAGAGGTCATTGATTAAGTAAATACTTAATACTTAAAGTAAATTACTTAATCAATGTCTAGGTACTTAAAAATTCCAAAACTCAGAGTTTAAATTAATGCATTACTTACTTAAAGATAAAATGTGTTGAAGCTTATGAGGGTACGAAATATATCATGTATTAAACATGAGAGCTATATGTCACTTTTAGCAACCAAAGTTGGGATTCATGTACGAAACTTTCTCAAGGTTTTGTAGCTGTTGTCTGACAAAATGTAACTGCAATAATTTTTTTTGTAACTCGCAAAGAAGTCCAGATTACCGATTTTTGATACCTCTGTTTATCCGAAATTATTTTCTTACACATTTATTAATTTGCATATAGGTTTACTAATAAATAATTCCATTGAATATTGTGTACCTATTCATATTTATACTTAACAATTTGTATTGCCAAATCTTGCTCTTATGGTTATTTGGCAAAACAATTAATACCGACTTTAAGATATTAAATATAAGCACTGTGCTAATATAGTGACAAATAAGTCCGTATGTGTATATGAAGTAAACGATCCTAAGTGTGAGTGCAACACCCATTATAACGTCTTCTGCACGCAGCTCAAACATGCAAAATATGTTATGCGCGACGTCTTTTTTCGCATCATATGATTTTGTATTTAATAAGAGTATGAGCATTATATTCGTTCATATTTCCTACAACTCATCGCTTCAATAACAATTACAAGTAATAGTCAAATAAGCTCTTTAAAATAATTGCCATAATTTTTCATTTTATTATAGTTATTAATGCACTCCTCAATGACTCAATAGTTTTCCACTTACGTTCATTAAGTGATTGTCGCTTGTATATCTAATATTCACGTCGATTGCATGTATTCGCATATCGATTGCTCTTTTCCATACAATGCACAAGTTTTCCTTATCTTATACCTAAACCAATTAGTTACCATAATTATTTAATAATATAAAACAGTAAACTATTGTATTATACTTCTGAACTTCCTTGTAAGTTACAAAAAAGCTATCGTGGCTACATTTCCGTTAAGAAATATTGAGAAAGTTTTGTACAAATATTCGAAACTGGTGGAACTGCAGTGTCGTAGATCAACATTAGATCCCATATGATATGATTATTGTTGACTTTACTTTAAAATAAAAAAAATATTCCAAACAATTATTTACACATTGTGTGTAATATGCAAAAGTAAAAATCAAAAACTATAGTTCAGTGTCATTGCAGTTTGCACTATCGTAGAATATGAATATATACCATTCTTTATTTTGTTATTGGTTGAATAATGTGTAGAATACGGTGCTCCGATAAAAATAAGACCTATTTAAGGTAATAAGTTTTTTTCCAAGTTAAATTGTACGATAGTTTTCGTAAGCAGCATATTTGTATGTACTCATAAATCATAATATTATATTATAAGACATTTGATAGTTATAGGTACCTAGTTATTCTATTTCGTAGATCATAAATCACAATAAACGTTATTTTTGCAGGTGAACTCGGCTCTTACATCCAAGTAAAGGTGACGCTAGGCATATTGTACGTGTACGCCATCGGTCCGTTCGTGTCTTACGAGGGGCTGGCCGTCCTGTGCGGAATCATACCTGTGATCATGTTCGTCCTGGTCCTATTGGTGGCGCCCGAGACGCCCACGTACCTGTTGCGTGCCGGCAGGAGGAGGGAGGCGGAACATTCGCTGGTGCTGTTGCGCGGGCACGAGTACGACATCGCTGGTGAGCTAGAGGAGCTACAGCAGCAACTCGAGGAGGAGCAGAAGAGAAGCAGCAAGTTCAAGGATCTAATATCATCCAGGGCCACGGTCCGTGCGTCAATCGCCGTCATGGGACTGCTCAGTTTCCTGTCGTTTTCGGGCATCAACGTGCTCATATTCTACGCCGAGTCCATATTCAAGAGCAGCAGCAGCAGCATATCTCCACAAGTCAGCTCCATCATCATTGGAGTCCTTCAAGTGAGTACCCAAAACCGTATACGGTAATCGCAGCGAAGACGGAGGAGTGATACTTTTGTTTTTAACCCATCGAGATTATGTTAATTTTTTAATTCAATAAAAGATATTATTCATATACACGTAAAAATAAAGGAACGGACGATCACGTAGCTGGTATGTCATCGACAGATAATCTATATATAATAACGATTAAGTACTAGATTTTTGGTTGTAACTAGTTAGTACCTCCTATACATGACTGTATTATTATATTCTACCGACAATGGCGACTCTTCGGTTGACAGAAGTTATTTCGATGTTTCCTTGCGTTGAATTCTATAACTATCTACTCCAGTTGGATTCACCTGAATCTACGGAACGTAATATTAGGGAAAAAAATCACGTCCGTAAAACATATATATGTAATATATATACGTAGAACAAAATTATTATATGATTAACCATAATACTTCTTAAAACAATTATTTCATAGCTAACCCAAAGTCGTTTATGGCGATTTACCATGGAATATGCCAAACTAAGGAATTCCAACCCCCGAAAGAATAATGCTTGATCAACAGTCGTAAACTAAATTATTTCAAACGATTTATGTCTATGGCGTATAATAACAGTTACAGACGCAACTAATTCTTCGTATTTGGTGGTGCTGACTGCTGAAATCAAAATCATAAAAAATATCAAATCAAAGTAGGTTTTACTAAAAATAAAAACAACGAGTAAAAAAATAAACAATGCTATCAGAACAGTAATATAATTTTGAGCCCGAGAGTTATTCTATGAATGTTTACAAACACTTAAATTACGACGATTGAAGTGTCAACCTCAGCCCTTTCAGTATTTCACTCCACTTAACCTATAAGTCTCAAACTCTATTAATCAATTTAGTTTTAGTGCATTATCCGTTATTATTGTTCGTCAAAATTCTCCAAATATGTGCTCTTTCGGGAAATAATAATCAAACAAAATTTTACATCGCGGCATCCAACCGGTTATAATAGTGTTACGTGATAGAAGGTACCTGAATAATAATAATTGATACGAGTATAGAGTTCTACGAGTCGTGTCCAATGTTTAACTTTAATATTTATTCGTTATTTTTATTAAAACAAAAAAAAAATGTTTTGAGTGAGTACATATATACCTAGTTGTCGAGCATTTGACTATTAAAGTTTAATATATCGTGCGTTTAATAATAAATATAACATATCACTGCACATTTTCCCAACGTCAAAGTTTACTCACTTGGTTGCGGTTCGTAAAACAAGTCGTCGCGTGTGCAACCCGATATATCGTCGTACATAGGTACTATAATATAATAATAAATTGAACACTATCGATTTCTAGACTTATGTACCGTTACATGTACCAATGTTCAATATACATTTATAATGTAAGTTATAGCATTTGCAGTATAGTAGCAAATCGATGGTCGTTATAATATTATAACCATGATATACGAGCCACGCGTGACACGACCGCGGTAACGGTGGTAATGAAATATATAGCAACGATATTAACGCCGCCCGTGTTTGTGTTATTTCCGCAGGTCAAGTTCACGTTCGCGTCCGCACTGCTGGTGGACAAGGCCGGCCGGCGAGTGCTGTTGCTCATCTCCGACTCGGTGATGGCCGTGTGCCTGGGTTGCCTGGGCTACTTCTTCTGGCTTCAGGAGCACGCCGTCGATGTGTCCGCGTTCAGCCTTATACCTCTGATCAGTCTTGGCGTGTACATCAGTACGTTCTCGCTGGGCTTCGGGCCCATCCCGGGAGTGATGATGGGCGAGCTGTTCAGCCCGGACGTCAAGGGCCTGGCGCTGGGCATCGTGTGCGTGATCGCGTCGCTGCTCGAGTTCGTCGTCGTCAAGATGTACCAAAACTTGTTGGACTGGTTCGACCACGGCATCACGTTCTGGATATTTGCTGGGTTCTGCGTGCTGGGAACCGTGTTCGTGTGGTTCCTGGTGCCGGAGACCAAGAACAAGACGCTGCAGGAGATCCAGAACGAGCTCAGCGGCAAGAAGAAGCCGAACAACCGGAAGGACAACCCGAAGGGCAACCGGAAGCAACACATGATGGATTCGCTGACCGGCGACCAGACGCACGCCGCGATCGTCTGAACACAAATCAAAAAAATATAATGCACAACACCGTCGCGCACTCGCACACGCACGCACGCAGTATAATTTCGTTATATACGGCGTGAGTGACATGAATAATAATGTACTGTTAAATTGTGTAGGGCGTGTGGGTGTGTGATGCGTGTGGGGGTGTGCGATTGAGTTTGACGAACTAGGCGGGCGGGGTTTTGAGGAAAACGATATTTTTTACAATTTTTTAACCCCACACATTTTTTTTTATTTTTATCGAAAAACTGTTTGAATATCAAATACACTGAAAAAAACGTTTTCTTGTTTTAAAATGCATTTGTGATTTATTAATTTTTTTTTTTTTGTTTTTATTTTCGAATCAAGCGACTCGTTTTGCCAATATATTCCACACATATTGAGTATATTATATACCCACTGTTATATATGTTTTCGGGTATTTATATACATATATATATATATACACACACACACATATATATATATATATATAGGTACACCTACCTATGTATTTGATTTTTTTTTTTATTTATCGTACACTGTCTGTTGATATAACATAATAATAATATATTGCATTCCATTTTATTGTCAACTCCCGAAAGGACACAGTACCCCATTAAAAAAAAAATATATATAGTATATTATATTCACTCGAACGAGAGTTTTGGGAGTTTTAATTTTCCGACACTTTTACACGCAAATCATATATTTAATTTATTTTCAAACGCTGTTGTTTTAATTCCAATAAATTGTTTTCTTCCGAAACGAACGCGATTTGTTTATAATTAGCGGTGCTTGGCCTTAAGCCACGTAGTTTAGTTAAAATAGACCATCGTCGTATGTTATTTGGTATAGGTACGTGTAAAACACGCGCTACTCTAAGCAACACAATACGTTTCCAGTTCTGTTTATATATATATATATATATATATTATAATAAAAGATTTCGCTCAAGTTTTCGTGTCCGGTCAGTGGCTGTAGTATAGAATCTCACGCGACGCGCATGTGACAATAATAACGATTGAAATTTTAAGTATAGAATGTCCTGGGAGATTTCTCGGGTTTTTCTCTTTCCGTCAGACGAACGATTTAAAATCAATTTTTTTTTCTTTACGCAGACAATAAAATATAATATGAATATAATATATTACATTTCGATATATAATTCCTATTTTCAAACTACCCCGCACAATTTATACCGTTCTCACTCGTTTTAGAGTACTAAATACCTTCGAACGTATATTGTGCTTCATTATTTTAATATAATATTTAAATTATATAAAAAAAAAATTATATCATAAATATATATATTAAACGTAAAGTGGATTTGTGATTTATACATATATATATATATATATATATTAAAACCAGTTAATTGCAGGTAGGCTTAGTGTCTAAAAAAAAGTCTAAATGCAGTTATATAGAGTTTGCTCAAACAAAATATTGAAATATTAAATATTTATTTTTATATACAATATAATATATAATATTGTTTTATTTTATATTAGGTAATTAGGTAGGTCATAATATTACAATGTCAATTCAAAGCACATATTATTATTAATGTTCGTTACAATTTTTATATTACAAATTTATTCCTTATATCACACACACACACACACTGGAAAATAAAAATTCACTCGTTCATCATATGAATATTATTATTACTAATTTCTTTTAGATTATAGGATCATTTTTAACATATATTATAATATTTATATAATATTAATTTAACCGTACGATCCCGACGACTCAGCCGTTCATTCACGCGGTCTTCCTAAGACTATAATATTGTGAATTATTATATTATTATTATTATTATAGTAGGTACCTACCATTTTTAGTGACATGCGCTACGTTCAAATATTATCGACTTTTAAAATATAATGTATAATAATGTTTAAATTTGTTATGTAGTGTACGTTTAAAATATTACATCATAACATTTACGCATCATATTTCACGTTACATATCGCGGTCATATTAATTTTATGTTGATGATTTTGTTTTTTTTTTTTTTTCAAAAAGATTTAAAATTTAAATGACGGCGATGTAAAACATTATTATAATAATAATATTATGTTGTCAACGCGTTGCTCAAGTCGCGCGCACCTATGCCGCGGTTCAACGATAGCGCGCGGCCGACGTGCAACTGGCCATTTATTATTTTTATTATTGTTAGTAATTATTATAATATATGACAATTGGTCGATTATCGTACTTTACCGTACCGCATTATGTTGTACAAGTATCTAATAATATGTATAATGTATTGTAACATGTCTATAGTGTTTAAGGTATTTATCATTTGTAAATATTTAGTTATTAGTTAGGTATATTATTATAATAACGAAACGCGTAGCATATTAGTTTTAAGTAGACAACAAATTATTTACATACAGTTATTATAATTAATATTAGCGTATTTCAGACAAGACATCAATGTAGATTATTACAATATAGTTATATTTTAATAGTGATATCATTAAAATATTTTTTGATATAAAAATTATATTTTCATTGTCTTAGCAAGCCTAAAAAATATTTCATTCCTCCTCCGACTAACAAACATAATTATAACACATCACTGTCGGACCTGTACTATGTATAAACACAAAATGTATTCATAGTTGTACGGACAAAAAAGATTAAAAAGTCTGATCGTTAGTTAGAAAAATTGTACAAAGGATAATGAACGATGGTATCAAAAAAAAAAAAAAATAGTATAATAACAGTAAAACACTAATTGTTTATTATCAGAAATAATTTTATAAGACTGTACAGTGTACCTACAGGTATGATTGATTTCAAAATAGGTACTTAGCACTCGTCTATTTATAATTTTATTTTTATTATACTATTTTACACAATTGTCTCACTATCACTTAAAACTCATAAGATAATCATTGATATTAAACACATTTGTATATCTTCAAGTTTTATTTGGATTTCGTTCTGATACTTCCCTTAAAGTATAGGTATTATTCAACTACGCTATAACTTACATTTAATTTTAAAATGTTATGGATACCTAAGTATATTATTGTTACAAATTGTTGATGGTTTAAACTTTAAAACACATGATGTCATAACTACATTTTCCGGTATAAAACACACATTTTACATAATATTATGATCAAGACGGAAGATCGTTTAGGTACCCTTCATACAATTTAAACACATCTATGTGGATATCGAAATGAGTTCATACAATTTATCAAAAATTCGACTAGACAATAAGTGGTAGAGTGACTTTTATTTGATTAATATTTTTCTGACAACAGTAGAAGAAAAAAAATTGGTTTCAAATTTCAATTAAAAAAATACCTTTTTTTTCAGTACAGCATCGCACTAGTGAACAATAACAATATTATCATATAATTTGACACTGCACTATTGTCTATTGTCGGGTTTCAAATTATTTAATTATGTGAATAGCTGTTTTATAACAATTTAATATTATTTCTACCTTCAAAATGTTGTCTAAAAATCTAAACGTCTCTTCGTTAAGAACTACTTCCAATAATTCCTCGTGACAGTTCTTATATATAGGTAGTCTCTCAAGTGATAGGTCAATTAGAGCATTAGAGCGGCTAACCAAATAAAACTAAGAAAATAGGATTGTTTTATATTTCAATTTTGAAGCAACTTATATACTTATGATTGTTTTAATATTTAATAAACATTTTAAATTTCTTATCACTTAAATATTACGTATCAGTAGTTCCACATTATTTGCTATTGGGCAATTGTACAGGTTTTTTAAAGGTACAAATTATTAACATGTCAACTCAGCCCAAATAATAATAATGTCGCCCAGATCTTCTCATTTTTAATGGATAGTTCTCTTATAATATTTTTGAGATCCGTTTAACTTTATCACGGGGAGGCAATTCTCATTATCCTTCAAAAATTCTTTTCTTTTCTTTTTCATATTATTAAAAAGTAAGCAAATTCGTTGTAGCAGAATCAAATTATTATTACTATATGTTGTTTATTTTGTTCAGATTAAATATAATGTCATCGTCATGCTCACTATATTTTATCGGTGAAAACTATCAAGCCCAGTTTACATATGACCTTTTTTATTATCAGAAATTTCCGGCTGATTTATAACAAAAAAGGTAATCGTGGGCTCAGCTTACATTTGCCTTTGCCATCAATAGAAAAGTGGTTATTAATTCCGAAGAAGTTCTTGAAGTCGTATCTTAAAATTCAAGAAAAATGTATAGTTATCTACACATACTTATATAAATGGCAATTACATATTTTTAGGTTATAATAGGCATATTGAAATATAATTCTTGATGAGATTTAATGATTATTGTTATTGTAGTGATTATGGTGGCTAGAATCTTGTGGCAATATTTGCTATACGTCTGCCTCACCATAACTTGAGCACTCGTTGGCAACATAATATCATACACTGGTGTTGCATGTCTTTTTTAAATCTTTCCAAAGAAAATATATCAACTTAAACATTTAGGTTAAAGATATGGTTCCGAGGAAAGTGTATTCATATAGGGCGGAATTGTCGCTCCGATAAATATACCTGTTTAACATATTATCATACAATTTAAAAAAACAACAAAAACTAAAAAATTCGACACTAGAAACTCTAACACAGTATATTAAGCTTTAAACTTTTTGACATAATATACTAAAAAATCACCAGTGGTTATCACCGGGGTGCCATTTTTCTACTCAACCCAACTGCTCAAAGCATAATAAATTCAGTTTTTACTATTGTTTGAATTATTTAATGACTTACCTATATCTATATTCAAAAATCGATTTCCAGGCGGTATTATTGTATTATATGAAACAAAGGGAACAATATATACAATGCGGAACAGTTAGAAAAACAATAAAAAAAATTCATAATTTGCAATTATATTTTTTATTTATTTATATCACAGCTATATCGGATCACAATTATATGTGTGTGTGGTCGTATGCAACACTACAGCATTAGACGCATTTAGGTTCAAAGTGTCTCAAGTGCTGACAGCCTATGATCCCGACGGGCCTTGCGCCTGGTTGGATTTCTTCTTGCCGCCGAGCTCATCCTGGATTTCCTGCAGAGACTTGTTCTTCGTCTCCGGCACCAGGAAAAACACGAACATGGTACCCACCACGCAGCAACCGGCGAACAATCCGAACGTGATACCGCGGTCGTAGTTGTTCAATAGCGTCTGATACGACTTGACGACACAGAACTCAATCAACGATGCGAGCACACAGACGATTCCGATGGCCAGTCCCTTGAATTCCGGGCTGAAGAGCTCTCCGATCATGACGCCGGGTATGGGCCCGAAACCCAGAGCAAACGTGCTGATGTAAACGCCCAAGCTGATTAGTGGCACAAGATTGAAAGCCGACACGTCGACGCCGTGCTCTGCTTGCCAGAAGTAGAAGGCCAAGGAGCCGAGGCACACGGCCATCACCGAATCGGAGATCAGCAGCAACACTCGCCGGCCAGCCCTGTCCACCAGCTGCGACGACGCGAAAGTGAATATGACCTGTGTGCCACAATATTATTATTGTCATTTGTCACGTCAATCGAGTTTTAGGATTTATGATATTTTCAATTTTGTGAATAAGTGATGAATATGGTCGATTTATATTATTCGCACCATATTGATATAATATTATAATACATAATAAATAATTATTGTAATAGTAAGTAAAATTATGTTCGAACTAATTTATGACGGTTTTCTATCGTCCGTCGAACAAAATAATAATACTTTTTTTTTTTTTTTAAATCAAAAACAAACCATTTATTACAAATCAAAACTAACATTTAGTTACAGAATTAACTACCTCCTGTAAGCTTACGCAGCTTGTGTTGGAGATGAGGAGCTATGATTACTACTAAATATAATAAATAAGAATATAACATAAATATAAATTAATGTTAAAATTCAATACTACAAATCAAACAAAGCTAAAAACTTAAATTTAAGATTACACAAAATACTCTTCAAGGAAAAAAAAACTAGTTTTTTTTTATGCTAACAACAAATAAATAAATAAAATAAATAATATGCTATAGGTACAACAAATAAAAAAATTTAAAAAAGCTGGTTAATATTACCACAATGACTCATTATCTAATACCAAAAAAAAATATTTATATACGAAGCATTTAATATTTACTATTTCATCCCCAAGTATCTTTTTTTTTAAATGAATATTAACTATACTATTATACCATTTTCTGTTAGATACAAGTAAAGATCTATTATTTTAATATCATCGCTTTGTATAAAACGCTTTCGAAAACATGAGATAGTCCTCTCCGTGTAAGAATAGATCAATATATTTTTTAGTGGAACCTAACCTAACCTAACATATTAGGAATAACATCATTTTTAATGGTAAAACAAAATAATAAATGTAAACATTTTTTTTTCTTTTTAAATAAACAGGTATATAAATAATGAAATACAATACAACATAAATCATAATTTATCTTATTTACCATATAAAATACCATACGATTGCCAACCGACCTTGAGGCTTAAACTGGTGGCGGAAGGTCGCTATCTAGTACTATATAGAAATCTGTGGATGGCGCTAATGCGGCAATGCTAATCTCTACGAAGCATATAATATAATACGACGTCGGAGAGCAAAAAAAAAATCAATAAGGTGAAGTATTCGTACAGATGACTGCAGTAAAGACAGTTGCAGCCATTTGGGTACTCACTTGAAGGACCCCGATGACGATGGAGCTGGCTTTCGGGGATATGATGCAGTTGTCGCACTTGAATATGGACTCGGCGTAGAATATGACCACGTTGATGCCCGAACACGACAGGAACCCGAGCAGACCCAAGACGGTGAATGCAGCGCGCAACGTGGCCCTGGATTTGACCAGCTCCGTTAACTTACTGTTTGGCTTCTTCTCCTCGAGCTCCTTCTGCAGGGCCTTCAGCTCGCCGCTGATGTCGTAGTCTTTTCCGCGCAACATAACCAGCGCATCTTCCGCTTCCTTGTTCTTGCCGGATCGCCAGAGGTACGTTGGCGATTCGGGCAACACCAACAGGATCAGGACGAACCAAATCACCGGTAAGATGCCACACATGATGGCCAGCCACGCGTAATTCACGAACGGTCCGATCGAGTAAACGTACAATATGCCCAGCGTCACGTTTACCTGTACGTAAGAGCACAGTTCACCTGCAGAAAACGTAGGCCATGCCGTTTAGCTCGAAAATGTATATTATTACATGACCGCGTAGTATATTATACATAGTATATTATGATAATGTCCTGCAGTTTGATATTAATGGGGGGAGGGGGGAATGAATTGGTGGTACAGTTATTGATGTTTAGTATATAAGTATAATATTATATTATAAGGTTAGGTCAAAAACTATTTTTGCCAACACCACATTTCCAAAGTTTCTAGAATGGTTTCATATTTTTTGTTCGATGTCCATTTGTGTAAGGGAAATCATCAAATTATATAAAACTATCAAAATATTAAAAGCCTTCGTCGTGTTTTTCAGTCCAAATTTATTTATTTATTTATTCACAGATAAACGTTCTAATGACGCATACTAATCTACCGCGATACTGAGCGATAATAATTGGATATAATATTAATTATAATTATTTTAGACAGTTTTATTAGTCCACAGTTCTATAGGTTCCTAGGGGAGTAAGTTACGGGCGTCATAAATTGGTCTGTGGGGTCCCCACCAAATCCAGAGTTTAAAACAAAACCATTAGGTACAATAATATATTATATTATAATGTGGCCGGCAATTGTCTTCTTATATATATTTTTTACCATTACACGCAGTAGATGGTACCTAGTGACCATAACTGGTCAGTATAGTGAATTTAAAATCACATCGACGACGTCGTTACCATTACCTACTATATTATTAATAATAAGTAATAACAATATACAAACATCAAAAAAAAATTGTGCAAAAGATCACTTACCTCTGATGGACTTCTCGGCTATCTCGCCGATGTACATCGGGACGGTGGCGGTGATGCTCCCGAGGCAAGTTCCGGCGATCAGACGCGCCACGTACAGATGCCAGACGTCTTTCGCGAAGTAAATCAATAACCAGCTGATGGTGAAAGGCAGTGGCAGGAAGGCGATGACGGGCTTTCGGCCGATTAAGTCAGCGGTCCTGCCGGCCGGTATTGACCCGAAGATGGCACCGATGGCGATCAGGGAACCCACCCACGACCCCTGGTCAGCCGTCATCTTGATCTTCGAGTCTGCTGACAACAGCATGGGCATCGCAGGTGACATCCACGCAAGCACCGTGCCCACGGCGAACGGACCGAGAGTGGCTGCAATGAGAAGATAAAGAAAGACTTGTAAATAAATTCTTCGGGTAGGTCATAAATCATAATGGCGTTGTGCACACGTATAGCTGCAGCAGGATATTACAATAACTTTTGTGTTGTATTGGAGATGAATTAGATTTTAAAATGATTACTATATTGTTAATAATTCAAAATAAATATTTAAACTATTATTATTTTCCTATACAACGACAATATAGTAATCGTAATTATTAGATATCGTTATATTTGTATGACGTGTTACTCACCGGACAATGCGGTGACGTATTGTCTGAACTTCTTGGCCTGTGGTTCGTTTGTGCCACCGCTGAAAACAGACAAATCCGTGGTTAGTCCGCCGTTTCAGATAATAGTATATAATTGTATACTACTTCATGGCAAGAGAGGTTTCGAGTTAATTATAGTGGACACGGCCCTTACGATAAACGAAAAAACTTGAGCGAACCATACCATAACCTAACCATAAGCAGTTTTAACTGTTCTAAGAAAAACCTATCTGCACCCTAAGCTGCATTAGCAAGCCCGGATTAAGAATCAATTGGGCACCGGGACACCATACACGTAGTGGGCCCTCTTCAACTTAAACTTCAAAAAAATTGTTTTACTTACTACATTTTTAAGGCTTTTTAATTAGTATGTAAATCACATAAAGAGTGAATGTATATTTCTAGTTTCTAATTTATAAATTATAAATACAACTTTATTGAACTTTTATCATAATGTACAGTGTATACCATTTTACTTTTATACTTTACTATTATTTACTAATTTAAACTATACTCATCTTAAATTAATAATTTAACAAATATATTTTTTTATATCGTATAGCAATAATTGAATCTCATAATACGTGAAGATGAGTACATGACCTTCATATATTTATAAGTTAAATAACATTAAAACATAACTCAATTGTCAATTTGTAATTTAAAATTATTAATTTTATTAAAAACATTTATGATTGAAACTCGTATAATATATAATTTACAACTTGATAAAATATATTAATATACATAAAATTATGCTATCAAGAAAAATAACAGACATTTTTGTGTTTTTGTATTGGATTATTTTTATTTTATACTGATATAATATTTACGTACAAACCAAAAATTTCAAAATGTTGTTAACTTGATGGATTTTTTGAAAATCAACTGAGGAAAGCTAAGTTATTTCAACTGTAAATTAAACTATAGTTAAGTGCATAAGTTGATTAGAAAATAAACTAACTAGTTAAGTTAAAAAGTTAACTTTTTAACTAGTTAAGGCCGACTTTTGCTATAATATTACCTCGACAACCATTGAAAATATAAAGGCTATGCCTGTACATTGTATTTCACAACTCCCATTTTATAAGATTCATCATATTGTTATTAATTATTAGAATATACATTTTATATTTATTACCATTTAATAATTTTTCGTGATAAAAAATTGAAACATTTTTATTTTATAATTTCTAGTTACTATTATAGTTACTACCTATTAAAACCTATTTAAACGCATTAAAAAAATATGATAAATTAAAAAAACCAAATAACACGATGAGAAAAAAAAACAATTTTATTCCTATAGGAATAATATATTGGAGTTATCTAACTTTAAAAATTTACTCGCAAACGTAAATACCAAACATCTTAAGCTTACTTTATTATTTTAGAACAATATTATATTATCTTCTTTAATTTTACGAGTAATTATTATTATTATAAAGTACGTATTTGTTTCGTGAGAATTTTTAATGCGCCCCTTATTCTTATTTTTAATTTTTTTTCTTACCTTTTATCCGCTAATGATAACAGCAGTGGATTTCTGTTGTGTGCAAGAAAAATAACGGATCCAACGAACCATCTCAGAAACTGAAAGAGTGATGACATACATGCCACTAATGTTAGATATACATGTCCGAAAGCCGTCTTGGAAGTCATTTTGAGTGAGTCCATCCGATGGAACCTTAAAACGAAAACATTGAATTAGATAATTTTGTTTTTAAAAACTGTTTAATACAATTATTACTTTAATTTGTTAGTTTGTTTTAGTTGACAATAAGAGTAATATGAATTTTAGTTTTTCATCAAAATTATTCTTAAAAGTCAAAAAACAATTTACATTATTAATACTTAATAATAATCTAATTCTCTCTGCGTAGCCGATTTACGTACTATAACATTTATCTAGGTGAGTTTAATAATTAAAAAACATTGTCTTAGAAATAATAAAAAGTATTAAACATTTACTTACTAGTTATATATACAGTAAACAAATAATACTTATTACAAGAATACGGTTGATAACTTCTACAATATTTACAAGGTTCTTAAAGAGTATATACTTTAACTATAAACACAAGTAAAATAAGTAAAATCACATAAATATCATGTCAAAGACGAGAATAATAAATACATTTTTATAAATTGTATTATTAATTTTCTTAGATAAACAAAATGTTTGTAGAATCAACAAAAAACTTTAAGGCCAGAAGACATGTCAGTTGTTTTAAAACATTACGTAAAAAGGAAATAATGCAATATAATTTTTTTTTTTAAAACAGGACATTTGATCTGTTGTACAGTAGGTTTTTGGTTTTCGAGTGTTCGGCTTGTAATGGAGTCACTGTAATGGATGTGTCAGGTTTAAATTCAATGATAAATCATTTCATACGAAAAACGATTTTGAGCGGAGACAGTAGTCAGCCTTTATTTCTAAAAATATATTTTTAAATTCAATTTTAAGGCAGTTTATTTTTCCACATGTGTGAACAACTCATTTAATCCAATGAAAAATCATATAAATTCAACTATTAATTATTATCAATAATATATATATATATATCATATATCATACTTTTTGAATAATTTAAACAATAACTAAAATCGATATTTTTCATTTAAATACAAAATTTTAATTTCAAATGTGAAATGTCTATATTGTTTCTAATAGAATACGTTAATATAGTAATATATTTTCAATGTTTTTAGAACTCTGTATGACTAATTTATCAAAGACCTTGCATCAAAATTGCAAGGTATGGCTATTAAAGAAAATATATAAACCTACTACTACGAAATAATTTGTATATTTTCGTGTATTTCACACACATTTTTCAAAATTTTAACTTCAGAACAATTCAAAAATTGAATTTGTTTATTTTTAGAATTTTGTAATTTCTATAATTACAATTTATACAAGTTATGACTTATGAGGAATTTCGTGTAACAATTTTAAAATGTTTGACCTAGCATAAAAGTTTTTATTAACATTTATAAAAAAAAAATTGAAATATTCGAACAATATTCGAATTCATATAAGTAGCTTACAGTTAGTCTAGAAAAATTGAAAATATCCATTATGTACATAATATAGTAGAAGATAACTATTTAAGTGATAGTGTAATGTTTTAAGTTTCCGCATGGTTAAGACGATCCACATTTATGATGCTTCGGTAGTTCGGTCTTACTAACGCCTATATTATCATTATTAGAGACAATCGACTATGAATTATTGACATGTTACCATTATGCATGGATATAATAAAATAATATTTTATTGAATACCAGTGTATAACATACAATACGGTAAATTATGATAATTTACTAATAATATAAGGTTAGTAAATTTCTTTCATATACTATTATAATTACTAATATTTATAATGCAATAAAAAGCGAGTTGGGCGTTCGTTAAACCACCGTTGGCACGTGTTGATCGAAAAATAATAACGTTTAAATGTTAAACCATTTAGAGAAAAAAAAATACCAACACAAACTAATATAACCACATTATATTCAACATAAAATATGCGTAAATATAATAAAATTTAAAAAGTATTCCAAAGAAAACATCAGTTCAGATTATTAGCTAATATTTAAATAATATTATCAGGATATTTTTTGATATAAAAATATTTATTTTCACTGTGATTATATACTACAACATGAAAAGTAAGGTTATATATAAATATATGTACAACATAATAATTGGTTTTAAAAAGATAATTTTAACTAAACATTAGGTACCTTCATAGTTATACATTTTTTGAACATTCAAAAACTAATTAAGTTATATACGGATATATCAAATTTTGTTCATTCATTAAGACCTAAGAGACATCGAAACCATCTTTGATTTTTATACCTGTGGGCAGTGGCTATCGACATTGATGTAACATTTGAATTATATTCGTCGTATATCAGCTATAATATGTGCAGGTAAACAACAACAAGCTGTGTGAACTTACTTTGATGCATTTTATCGACGATCGAATTATATTATATTGGCTATATTTAACTTATAATTATGTATAATATCAACAGTCGACACGATTATTTAGATTTATGTTACCCACTATTTCATCTATGCAGTTTATGAATATTAATTATTATTTATCAAGGAGGAATGCGCTATCCTTGAATTGTGTGGTGGCGGTAGATGCAACTATGCAAGTCGCACGTGCACGTGTCGATAATATACATATATACATAATAATACCATACACTGCTTTCCTGAAAATGTTTAATCTTTTAAAAAAAAATAAAGATCAACATAACCTAACCTAACCATGAAGTGCAACGTATATAATATATATACCTAAAATATAATGTTATTTAAAACATTTTTTTTTGGGGGGGGGGCAAAAGTACATACATTTGCTACAAAATTGGCTAAACACAGTGTAAAACAAAGGGTGATTGGGGGCGCAAATGCACCCTTTGCCCTCCCCCTGTATCCGCCAGGTAGTAATATTATAAGCTGACATTCTTTCGTATAGGTACACAATTATGTAATTATTTAATGTCACTGAATGAAAATTGAACACATCGATTACAGTGACTTCTCTAGACACCTAATGTACAGGAGAGTATCACCCAATTTTTATCTTGATATTTTAACATGGTCAATATGAGGATTGAAGTTATCATAATTTAGTCTCCCTCATTTCCTGGGTACGCCACTGTTCCACGAAATTGTTATTTTTGGTTGACAAACGCGGTTATCGTGATTCTGTCTTAGAAGTATGTTCTTTCAATCCTTATCAGTATATCCGGTTATACCTAGATAGTATTACCTATACAACTGGATAGCGGACGAAAATCATAATACGTTTATAAAGAGTTGTTTTTTTTGTAATTCGTAGCTCAACAAACACTATAGCTTCTTTACAGGTGACTCAAATTACGGGCTCGCAATAAAATGAATTTAAATCATAGACAACAATTTATTCCGACTTTTAACTTGTGAAGTCGGATGATTTGAGAACGTTCGGACTTCCGAGAACTTCTATAATTGTGCCCCGTCCTTGAGTTGGTATAATATAATGTTATATTAAAACGACATTTCAATTCATATTATATTATGAGCGCAATAATAATAATTGTGCAAGATGGAGACAATAATAATAATAATTAACTGTACTGGTCGCGTTTTACAGACATCTCCAATAAATTATATTATTATTATTATATTACTACATAACGTGTCACTTGCATGACGGATAAAATTATATACAACTCAACGCGATATTATTATTGAACACACTATGATTTATCGTGGTCATCGTTCAATTGGAACGGAAGACAATCGTCGAGATTAACCGCTTACCGCGATATAACCATCATGATATTATAATGACTAATGAAGTTTATTAATCGAGCACTCGAGTTTACCCGTTCTTCGCAATAATTTATTGTATACGATTATGTTTAATATTATTATTTATTATTATCATTATTGTCGATGGTCAATAAAAACGGACGATAACGTAGTTGGAATGCATATTAACCCTGTCGGATCTTGAACGATTAGGTATGTTCTTCTCCGCGGACAGTTGAATTTTCGTCGATAGTATTATCGGAGCGAGACATAAATTAATATATATTATAAAATTATTATGATATATTAAACAATAACATTCCCAACACGAACCCGTGTATCCCGAGTATTTTTTCATGCAGTATATAGGGTATGATAGTCGATGAGAGTACGTCACAAATTATTATGTTATAGGAGATTTTAAAGGTTTGACAGTTTTTTTTATAGATATATCGTATATTAATACCTTGAATTTAATTTTAGATTTTATATTCGAAAAAAGAATTTCATAACCTATCTACGGATTATGTAATCTGTTTAAATAAACAGTATTTAAAACTGTAATATTCCATATAAATTATAAACCATTATGCAATCTAAAATACAAATACCGCACAAAGATCATATTTTAGGTAAGCAATAGACAATAGTTATATTTATATAGGTATATAAGTAGGTACCTACTATGTGATATAAATAATATAAAACTAAAAATATAATCTGTGCATGATAATAAAAAAACGATTATACCCAATGACCTATGTATAAATGTTTTATTATGTAAGGTGTAAAGCAATAACATAACTATTATATATTTAGACTGTATTTTTAATTAATCAAACAAGACGTGTTCATTTAATAATTCATCGAACAAGTATAAATAGGGTTTTTTTAAGTGGCTCAAGAAACTTGTTGCAAGTATAATAATATAACAGCTGCATAGTTTAAAAAATGATTTATTAATCTCTATTAAGTATTCAGTACCTAAAGTAGTCATATATATCTAATAAAATTGATTTAAATAAAATTTTGCTTTTACGACCGAGGAAAAGAATTAACAAGGAAAAAATAACAAACTAAAAATAAAAAAACGGTTAACAAAGAATGAACACAAAAAAAATTACCAATGAAAATAGAACAAAAGCGTAGGTATTAAAATATATTTAAAGTGTAAACATATTCTGTTGCCGTGTAAGGTTTAATTTTCAACATAGTAATCCTTAGTGTTGCTAAATGCTAATTATATTTGTTTTTGGAACATATTTTCCAAGTAAAAAGATTTTTTAATCCTTCTTCTTTCTAGTAAAAGTGTATCTTTCAAACCTATTTTATCAACCCTTGTATTGAATTCTAAATTTTCATTTCTAAAAAAGGTGCTCTACTGTACAGTAGGTTACAAGTGGATCACTGTATAATGGATGGTATTAAATTTTAATTCAATGATATAATATCATTGTATAAGAAAAATGATTCTGAGCGGAGACGGTATATCAGTCTAGATATAAGACATACTATATATACATATCTATGATATTTAACAAAAAATTGACCTAGAATTTTAAATTTTGACCTCCCCAATGCAACAACTACATTCACTTTCCAATCGAACAAAATACTGAAGCATTATTTCGACTACTTATAGTGTACACAAACACAAAAATTAAAAATTAAAAAAAACACACACATCATTGTAAAACCAATACATTCATCGTTCCACTCAGAATCTAAAATTAACACATATAGGTTAGGAAAAACAATCATATTGTATAATCTTATGTAACACACTATGACGACTCAACTAACTAACCAAATTGGTGACTGTCAACAAACTAAATTTTTTCACTCAAGTAATAACACAAATAAATTAAACAATGAAAGATAGTATGAAAAGGTATTCTGGTGTTTAATGTTCATAAGGAGTTTCCAAAAATAAAAATGTATATTACAATTGATTATACACCTGCATGTTATATTTCGTTAAAATTTAAAACAAAATAAATGCGTCACAAAAAGTGTAGATAAAATAATATTGTGTTATTCAATATTTTATTTGTGGGATTTTAAAAATATGTTTTCCATTTATTTTTTCTTTGGTTTTTTTTTTTTTT
>WHPZ01570209.1:0-14636 GCA_016617965.1 Macrosiphum rosae | reverse complement strand
GACGCCACTGTGTATAATTATTAATGGTTGATAAAATATATTTTGTTTTATATAGTTAATTTAATTGAGGTGAGTATGAAAATGTAAATGGAGAGTCAAAATATTAAAAATCATGACTGTACCCTGACAATAACTAAACGCATTTGTCAATTTTATATTTGTATCTCTTCCTATGGTCTATAGAAAATTCTTCGAAATTAAATATAATAGGTAATTAATATTAAATAATAAACTGTGATTTAAAACTTTTTCAATTCGCTTGTATTTAATTTGTTTTGTGATCTACCTATATATTTATAATAGACATAGTTGAATTAATACATAGCTGATGTTGTTATTCAATGATAATCGAAAGTTAATTTACGGCACAAATATAATATAAATATAAATATATTATTTTGTAGACATTTTATAGACATTTTTCATACAAAATACACATTCAATTTTTTATAGCTATATAATAGTATACTACAGTATATAAATTTATATCTTCTAAATTGATTATTGAGGCAGACCTTCTCGAATTGTAGATTTTTGTGTTTACTCGATTAGTATATAAGTATATAACAATATGAAGTATGAACCGATTTTGTGAAGTATTTGCACGTTGCGTTTTTTTTACCGATTTTTCGCAAACCAAATAATTATAATAATTATATAAAAACTCTATTGGATTCGTTTTTATTTGCAGAATTCGTTTATTGTGAGTTTTTATATTTAAGCATTGAAACAGGTTGCTCATAGTGGCCATCTAACCTATTATTCTTATTACGCTTATTATAGATACGCGAGGGGTTTGAAACTCCAACAGGAGAACGGGAAACACATTGCTCGTAACGGCATTTTCTGTAGAGAAAAGTGTAACGCACTTTATAATGTAATATAATGGGTATTATAGTATGCTAAACCGCGTCTACTCGCATTTATCGTTTATCTTTATATAAGTGATTAAAATTACCGCAAGGATAATGTAGGTACATAGACGTGTTTTTGTACCCATGCGGTATAGTGCAATAAATAATACCTAATATCTATGCATAAAAGTATACTGCAAGTAATCCTATATCATATATTATTGTTATAATAATATATAGGTAGGTACACGATATACGTAAATGGTACATATTATCATCGAGCTCGGAAAAGGTCGGGAACAGACTTTATTACTCAGGCGTGGTATTTTTTGATGCAATAACGATCGCGTGAACGTCGAGTGCGGACGAGACAATATTTTTCCATACCAATATACCCGTTCTAAAATGAATAGGTGTTTGTTTTCACTATACAGTACGTTTTAGGGAAGTATTTTATTATTTTCGTGGATGGTGCTCGGTCGGTGGTGGTGAAAAGGTATACTTACTTTTGTATCGGCTAGGGCTGGGCCGATATGCAAACCGATATCGATTATCGGCCGATATTGGCAATATCGGTTTTTTCGGTATCGGTATTTTTTTTAAAACTGATATTTGAACCGATATAAAAAAAAAACAATTTATCATTATAATATGTACCTACCTATAATCTAATATTATCAACTCTACGCGCGGTTATAACTGTAAACACTAAACGTATTTATAACCATATTGATGTTATCATATTATGTAAGTATTATCGGGTATCGGTAAGTATTATCGGGTATTTTATAATATCGGTTCATGCGTTTGGATATAAATTCAAAGTTTTGAATATATCGGTTATCGGTTATCGGTTAAAAGTGATATCGGCCATATATAGTCACCATATCCTCCACGATCCCATTTTTTGAAACGGCTTGTGTTATTGACTCGGTTATTATAGCTAGCGGCACATTTGTCGGTAAACCATCGCGTGTGTATATTATGTGTGTGCTGTTGTGCAAGCTTTTAACAATGACTTCTCGGACGTTGCGCCACGCACGAATCGCACACTCCGTATATTATAATAAACTTAATAATAATTATTGTTCACGTTCGCTTTATGCACCTTCGTGTGTCGGTTTAGGTTAGATGTGTGTAAGACGGAGATAGTGAGTAAAAGAAGACGCAATATAATAAAATATATTATAATGTATAAAATAATATAGTGCACGGACTACGGATTCGCGAAACCAAATAGAAATATTGCGACTTTATAATATTTTTAACATGTAGTTAGGTACTATGTTTACAAATTACAACGAAAACTTTATCGCCTGTGATCTATTATCATTATTATTATACACTACGAGTGGCGTAATAATTGTTGATATAACATCGTATGCGATTTTGGGATCACCGCGTGCCTGCAGACTCTTTAAAAATTATTATTTGCACTAGTTTTGTTTTACTTTTTTTAATCGCGTCATTAAACGTAAACAAAATCATAAAGTTTTATCAGAGTTTACTTATTATTATTATTATTATTTTTTACTCTGTTTATATAATATTTAAGACGGAATATAGTCATTTAACTCGAATAAAAATGATTTATCAAAGTACAAACAATTTTAGAGTGAAAAATTAAGAGTTGCCCACAAAGCCATATTAAAACTTTAATCTTCCCTTCTCCTTGAAAAATCCCGAGAAAAAATGTTAAATTAATTTTATTCCTTGCACGTATTTTTCCACGAAAAAAGTTCTATTGCTGTTTTTCTGATACATTTGTACTTTCATCTGCGGTGCGTTAAATACATATTTGCTCGAATGGTTGACTTCTAAATAATGATTTAAATTTAAGTCGCAATAAAAAAACATATTTATTTTTTATATAAAATATACGTATAGACGAATAGTATAATCATATTACATTTTAAAACTCTGAAGGTAGAATCATAATTATACCTAACCAACTTTAATATTACCTTTCTAGCATTTTGCTGAAAATATTAGGAAAGAATTAATATGGTTTAAAACTTGAGGTCGAAGAAATATTAAAAAAATATTTAAATAAATGTTCGTCCTGTAAATTTATTTGAAAAACGCTTATATCTATTCAAGCGCAAGTAACTAATTACGAATGTACATTGTACCTACGTGTATGTACATACATATATTCGTCGTATTTTACATTCTTTGTTAAACAATTTTTTTTTATTTCAAGTAATTTATCGTTGAATTTTCAAGCCACCTAGAATGAATTTTACATTATATAAATATTACGTAATATTACAATTATAATATATTTGTGGTTTTGTGTGTATATCAAACGGTATAGGCATTAATAAAAATTGTATGTTCTATGCTTCGCATACGATAAATTAGTTTATATAGCTGAATACAGATCACAGTTGCACGATAAACTGAATCGTTGTAAACATATATTCGTAATTATTTTATTTCATACCAAATTAGTTCCGGAAACGATGTACAAATGAAAAACGGAAACAGCTTAATCGTGTGGTGAGTTTACCCTTTTTTTTGTGAGAACAATTTTATTCGGATTTGTGACATGAAAATAAATTAAATTATCAAATAAATTACGTAAATGTGTTTTTGGTGTAAATACTATATATACGTGAAATATAGATATTTACTAGACGGACACTATATTATGTAGATGTAACTCGACACGAATTAATTTTAAGCGTAAAAGCTTCTTGTCGGGCTGATGTATTAAATGTGACTCATCCGTCTGTTTTGATCAAACACACCAACGAAATACAGTTTAAGCAAATCGAGACTACATATTGTACTGTCAGGATGACACGCCTAAAGTGATTAGATTAGTTGAACATTTACACAAAATATATGAAATTAAAACATCCTTCACCCCCATTTATACTGACTAGTAACTACATATTCAGAATATTTAAATGAAACATCGAGATGTACGGTGCGTTATATTTAATAGTACCTAGATTTTGCAGGATAATAACACACACACACACAAAAGAGGTATATAAATAGTAATTTATGCAACGCTATTTTTATGAATAATAAGAACCTATATGAGATAAATTTATATTAATAATGAGACAAATTGTTTTTGTAAGTTTCTAATTCTATAATAGTTAATTGTTTAGTATGTTTTTAAGCTTAGAACGCATACAAATATACTATAATATGTCATAATATATTCTAAAATATAATGCATTTTGAACAAAATTTGAATAAACTAAAGATCAATTAACGGCTTATAATTAAAATATTAATTATATGAATAATTTATTTATTTATGCTGGAATTGCGATTATATGTTTTCGGGAAAAATAAATCGATATGAAACTATACTGTGATATAAAGCCGTTTTTAGTTTAAAAAACATTTTATATCTATGAATAAATTTGATTAAACAGAATAATTGTTAGATATAATACTTTAAAAAAATATTTTGCTAGTTATAATAGAATTAAAAATGTATTATTGATAGGAATAATTATTTTATTATAAATGTAATGTGCTCTAGATAGTTCTAATTAATTTAATTAGTGATTTTATAGCTACCTTTAAATTTTATAGCAGATTCCAGCCGACATCTTCTTTATGTTCAATGCGTAGAGGAGTGACATGTCGTGGGAGTTAAACAAGTAGGAGTCGATTATGATTCATGACCAAGCTAGATGCGTATAAAGTCAAGCGACTAGAGAAGGTTATGATAGGGTATTTCTTAAGATAGAATCGGGCTTACAGCAGAGCCCCGATAAATTTTGATTTGTTGGTGATACACCTGTATATGCTATAGGTAAGGATTAATGACGACCATTTGGGCTGCCCGACTTTCCACGCGGCATTTGAGTGATAACATGGTCAGCAAAAAGGAAAAGTGCAAGGTATACACACGTTTTTCTGGAGTATAATATTATGCAAGGCGATCTCATTACTATTGAAGCTATGCCAACGTGACCAAACAACCATTTTTTTCTGTTTTGATCAATATTATGTGAAATGGGAGTTTAATACATAAAGTTTTTTTGTAGGAACACGGCACTGTGGTTAATGGGGTTGGAGTAAATTTCTAGGAGGCGAGATTGAAAGTCTGAAGTGATTAAAAATGTTATTATGGTTTAAAGAAAAATGTGACGGCAAAGCGTTAATTATAGCCGAGCATATTCAGTGATCATTTTTGAGAAGAAGGATTGTAATTATTTATCTGCGAAGGAAATATTGAGTAACTGGGAGTAAAAAAGGTAAACCTGCAGAACTGTTTAATACTGAACCATTCGTTAAAATGAGTAAATAATATTTTCATATTTGTATACAGAAACAGAATATTTATCGAGTTTTAAGTATAATTTATTGTAGTTAATAGAATAGTATAAAAATATTAGTTATAAAATCAGATTTCTGAGAAATGTATAAAAAAAACTATGATTATTTATAAATGTAATGTATTTATAAATATTAAGTAATATGATAGTACTTTGTACTTATTTGTTGATAAACGCATTAAAAACCAAAAGTATAATTTATTTTAGTTTTCTTACATTTAGTTGCATAATTATTTTGTCATTTTTGATTTTTTGATTTTGAATATTAGGATTTAATACAAATCAATTAATAATTTATATATTAATATAATTACACGGAACATATACAACAATATGTACCGGCCAACTGCAGGTACATCCAATTTACATTTTCTTCTTAAAATATTATAAAAAAATAGTGTTGTTTTGAGAATATGAAGAATTCTTGAAAGCCAATTATGGAGTTAGTGTTTATAGATACAATAGCACGACGTTGTGTGTACAGCGATGGGAATCATTTTATATTATACCTCAATAACGATATTACAAAGTCAAGTGTTTGCACCATGAAAAGGAGTACTTAAAATATTGGTTAACTACTACGTTTTAATATACACTTATAGTGGGTTGTATTGTTCAAAAAAACAATATTAATTTTACCAGATCAATGATTTTACAATTTTCATTATTATGTAAATATTTAATATAGATAGTACCTATTATGTGATAAAGCATTAGTGGTTTTATAATTATTAAATTTTTTTAAGTTTAGTGATATTTATAACATTTCGAAATTAGTGATAATATTGACATTTTATAATCTAATATAATAATCTTAATATCACATAATATAATCCAAACATGATATAACTATTTAATTAAAATCATATTTTTGTGTGATTTCAGGGCAAAGGAAATTCGGCTATAATGAAATCCTTGCACAAGCCAAAGGTAAGCCATGATTATTATGTTAAGTCATAAAATCCGTGAACGAAACAATAACATTGAGTATAGATGATAATATTTGTATATTATATAAACAATTTGTCTAAAGTCTTATAAGCTCATAAATATTTAGATAAATATTATTAATAAAGCAACGCTCAGAAAAACAATAATTATTATTATCCTGATTTCTAATATTTTGTATTACTCGTATAATATAATTATACTATTTTAGTATGTATAGGTATGAATTTGTGTGGATATATTATCATACTTATACACAATATGCATTATTATATGAGGTTTTTGATACATTTTTGAATATTTTTAATTGACATGTAATAAAGCATTTTTACAGTGGTACTCTTGAAACGTTTATCGATTACTTTATTTGCGGTGCCTTCGTCTGTATAGTATATTAGTGTGTGCAAGCTGTATAATATGTAATATGTATATATATCTGTATATATCTTCATATCTATATCTGTATATAAATATATATATTGTATTCTCAGTGGTAATCACGAAAATGTGAAAAGCACACAGGTGTCCGACTAACTAATCAGTCAACGTAGATAAAACGCGTGTATAATATCTGTAGTCTTCCACCAATTGCAGACTTAGATATTAATATTATTATGCGGATACCTACGTATTAAATATTATATTATACATTTATACGATTACCTATCAGACACGTGTGTTATAAAAAATGGGGTAATATTTTACTGTTTTGAAATTCAAAATTCTAATCACACCGAAATTCCCAATTTAATATATAATATTAGGTACATAAAAATGTGTGTGTGTGTTGAGTTATTTGTGACTATAACTTGAGGTACGAAACGCGTGTTCTCGAATCTGCGGCAGAGTGAACCTTTAACGAAATGAAGGAGATTCGTATAGGCGGACCAAAGATTTCCCGTATCGTAAATAATAATTGAATATTTGAATGCGCACATTTGTGATACGGACGTTCCCAGTTCACGGGGTGTGGAAAATAGTTTGAGACAAAAGACAAAGTGTATAGATTATAGTATCTGTTGTATACTTGCGATGCTGGGGAAATTCAAAATCCATACTTTGCAAACACATTAGTGCGAAAAACCTATATATATATATATATATATATCAGATATATGGTCGTTGATTATATTATAATTTATCAAACTTCAGTTTAACAATGAACTCTCATGTTTAATTATATACTTAATCAACTCGTTTCATTTAGATAACTATAATAATTAATACATTATTATCATAAACTGTATACGCACTGAGCATATATATAGGTACATTACCTAGTATAGGTACCTAAAATAATGTTTTAATCCATCATAAGTTTAAGTAAAGAAGTATAGGTATCTACTTTGAAAATGAGGCGATTGATCGATCCGCTAATATATTCAGTGGGATATCTATATAAGTTTCTTAGAATACCTATTTATGTTTCATACATTATTAAGCTCAAATAATATATATAATTTATAAATAAAAAATTGCGAACGGTATGGTTCGTTTAAGAACCGGGCCGAATAATAATTGTAAATTTAAAATATATATTTAAATTATATTCATAAAATAAATTTATAATATGTCACCTCGTGCCAATTAGAGTTAAAGATCAAGGCGTCGTCGGTCGCGGGTTGTCTTTCAATGACAATAATAATTATAATCACAACCTATATATTTGAACCTAAATTATAAAAACTTAATAGTTACTTAATTATATTGTCATTTATTTCTTCATGTACCTACTATTATGATAATATTTTAAAGGTCTTAGTTTTATTTTTCAAAACACATAATTATCAATAGATTATACCTATAATAGGTATAATATATAATTATTAAAAATTTAAAAATAGGCAAATACAAATTCAAATAATACTTATTAGTTATTTGTAAAGTGTTATATTTCGTAAGTATTTGCGTTTAATAATATCTCTTAATTACTAACAACTCTGTTATTTCTGTATAGGTAGTTGTTTTTTTGTTAGTAATTTGAAAATATAAAATTTTAAATCTCACCAAATACAGTTAAGAAAAGTTTTTTTAAACAAATATTTTTATAAACTTATGCAGTTTTAAACTGATGTTTTTTTTTTTATATAACTAAATAAACTAAATAGAGAGGTAGAAAGGCTTTTCGTGAGATTCAAACTATTTAAAAAATATCGTTTGTCTGATAATAATTGAGCTCCTTAGTGATATTTTATTATTTTAACGATAATGAACAAAAACGTCCTTTGATAAACATGATTTGTGACCGCCAAAACAAAAAGACATGTTTATTTCACCTATAAGCAACAAGTTATTATAAACTTACTCTTGGCATCAAACAATTTTAGCAAAAAGTTAAACTTTTGAAATGTAAGTATGTGTATACCACGACCGATGTTTATTTCTATATTATATCGCTCATTATATAGTGATTAGTGAATGGTGGAATGTACTATGTACATTGTACAATAATAAATGACAATAATTTATTATTATATATTATATACTTAACTAACTACTAAACAAATATTTTCTAAAAATAATTCATTAAAAATAAATAATATATATATATATAATATAACATAATATATAAAATGTAAATTAAAATATGCTACAGTTTTCACTATGTCGGATGAGTTATAATAAAATATATATAATATTATACTATTATGTATATTATATCACTTATGGAAGAATAATTCTTGAAAGATTTGTCGTAAGTATAAAATTATTATTACACACAAATACTTGAATATAATGTTGAAAAAAAACTGCACGTTAGTTAAGAATTTTACATAACATGAATATAATAAACGTTAAACGGCTTAATCTAATGTAATGACATGTATAGAAAACATGTTGATAAAAAAACATAGGTACACTATATGATGTGATATACCTACGTCCTTTAGGTATGTATATCAGAGGATTAGGCGTTTGAACTTTCTACAAAGCTTGCAGTCTTTTTCTTTTATAAATCAATAATTTATTTAAATTGAGAAAAACTGAATGGCTTGGAGTGGTCGGTCTGGTTTTTCTAAAAGGTCTAAAAAGTAAACGTAAGTAAATAAAATTAGGATACTGTGAGTTGTGACCGGTAGTATTTTTCAATACAAGTTAAATTACATTTTCCTTTTCATCAAAAAAAAAAACTATTTTCATGTTGTTCGTTTTGTACGATGTATACAGAGTTTTATACTTTTACAGAATACTGAAATGTCTGAATCCAGATAAGAAGATCAAATAAATGAGTGTATAGATAAATATTAAATAAGTTATAAAAATATGTATTTTTGCAGTTCTTTCATTTTTTGAAAATTTTTATTTTTTATCCTTTCTTTAAGTAATTTATAGTAAAATATTTAAATCAACCGACCGGATTTATTCGGCGTAGCAATTATAATATTACAATTAATTCAGTTTTTTTCATAGATGCATTTGATGGGCTTGCAGCTGCAACAACTCAATTTTCATTAAAAATTGTCTACATTTTGTTAGAAATTTCCAATACAGAAACTAATATTAATTTCTGTATGTGATGAGTGTCGATAACACTTTATAATTCATAAAAATAAGATCTTAATTTATCTGGTCGTTGCACCATATTCAATATATTATACTTTTTTAAATGTAAGACAAACTATAAAAATGTAATTTAAAATTTAGTCAAAACAAATGTTATTTAAGTATGATAACGTTTAATTGTATTTAAGGATTGAAATATAAGAAGCTATATGTTTGTTACGCTCAAACTCAGTATCGATCGACTTCTTGTTACCATTAATTCAATGAAAAATAATCTGAGATGTCCGTTTGTTGCACCCACTTATAGAGATTTTTTCTTTATATTTTGAAAGACAAAACTAATTTTGCCAAAAAAATGGAGTGGTCTGATTGTTGCAGTAGGCCCGTCAATTAGTAGGTAGTTTCAGGGAATTATTAGTAAACTAGTTCTCCCGATGTCTTTGATTCTAATAGGAAAAAAATACCTATTGTTGTCTGTTGGTCCTAAATTATTTGTTGATCTATGGTTACGACTTATACTAGTAAAAAGTAAAAACAAGATAATAAATAATTATACGAGATATATTATTTAATATTTTAAACTTCTATATAACAGATACACTGCACTCCACAGTCATAGGTACGTTGTTAATTATTTTAATATAAAATTATTATTAGCTTTATAGGATTTAATATATAGGTACAGTAATAACTAATAACACAGTGTATGTAGGACGTATTTATCTATTATTTTGAATAGATACTATAATAGTAAAGTAATTTTAAGTGCGTTTAATGCTTATTTTATATACTTTCTACATAAGTGAAAATAAACCAATTATGACAAACATGAAAATGGGTTAACTGGTGTTTGTATTTTTGATTGTTATAAAAATGTATGTACCACTTAAATCGAAGCCTTCACGTTGGTGTATAGTGTGGTAAATTACCAATTAGTGATTTGTTGCTAATTGCATTCACTGTAAATTCTGCGACACTTACACGTATAGGTATTATATAAACACATTAAACCAATGTTGAACAAGATAATGTAATAATATAATGTGTTATAGCTTATAGGTATACACTGTACATATTATTAATATATTATATTATTATTATATATCACAATTGGACAAAATATCCGCTTTGCAATTGTAAAACTCATAAATAACCGGATAATAAATAAACCTTTGATCAAATATATCATAGGTATCATATTATTATTATTATTACAACCCCTCATTCAATTGATGGCCTTTTAGACAATTTGAACGTTATTTGTTTTTCCCGTTGAACAGTAAAGATAAGTATTATTTTTTTTACAGAAAAATAAATTGTCATCTGAGCGTTATGCTGCCAGATGGAATACGATTTTTAAGGTTCGGATTTTCCTATAGGCAACGGTCTGGGGATTGTGTACGATTTTATTGTTTCGGAGATGCACTGAGAGGGCAAAGGTTCATTTTGAGAATATGCTTTCGTCTGTCCACCGGCTTTTTCTAGCCGAACGCGTTTCGAATTTGGACCCGTAAGTTCTCCCTCCCCCGCGGCCACGGTCCCGTCGGCGCGTGTCGCGTGCGGAGCGAGGCGAGTGAGCGCGACGCGCCGCTCCGCTCCGTCACCCACTCACTCAGTCCTCTTGCTCAACCCTTCGGGAGCCATCGGGGGCGGCGGAGGCGGCGACGGCGGACAGACACCCTAATCGATCGGGTCCCGCGCCCCGCCGACGTCCACGTTGGCACCACTGCGGTTTCGCCGCCACCCCCGCGCGCCTCCTGCTGCCTCCGCGGCACCACATCGCCAGCGCTCCGCACCAACTACTCACTACAACGGCGGTGCGACTATACCGCGGTAAGATAATAATAATAATAATAATAATAATAATACTGTTATAAATAATATTATAATCGTAACGATAACGATATCGATGTCGCGTGCGACCGGCGCACGATCGGTCGGTCGGCCGGCCGGCCGGCCTGCGAACGACACGTCTTTCCCCTTCCCCGCCGCCACTGCCGACCGACAGAGCGGTGCCGCCTAACGCCGTGCCGGTATTGGCCGAAACGTGTGTGTAGCGTTGCCGTTGCCTACCGGTCGACCGTCGTGCGCGCGTGTTTTTCGTCAGTGCCGCGTTCGCGTTCGCCGTGCGCGCGTCTGTCGTTTCCGTCGTCGTCCGCCGTTCTCACGTTTTCCCGTCCCGTTCGGAGATTTGAACAACAATAATATCGTTTAACGGTATTACGCCTCTTCGTCAAGGGTATCGTCGGTTTGTCGTATACGATTTTATGTCGGCGGACGGTTATCGCGAGTTACCGCAACGACCCACCTCGTGTGATGTGATCGCCGGTCGGCCGACGGACTTTTCGAGGAAAACATAATATTATTTTTACGAAAAAAAGTTGTGCTCGCGAGTTTTGCCGGAGTTTTCCATGGACCGCAACCGTCGCTGCCGCACACCCGAAGTCGGTGAACGTCGTCGAACAATACTTTCGCAACGCGTTCTGTGAGTTGAACCTCTACCTATTTTTTTTATTTCCCGAAGCCCAAGTCCGTCTCGAAGTGCATCCGCACACGGTGGTGCCCCCCTTGTCGTACACGACGTGTTTTATCACCCAACATAATAACAACGTGTACCTTGGTATATTGTTATTATTTAGGCGTTGCACGGGGGTGGGGGGAGCTTGTAGGCACGGAAATTATAACGATAACGCGGTATACAACGAGCCTGCCGTGATGTTATTATATAATGACGGGGGACGGTCGTCGTATAGAAACGGCCGAAAATCAAATCGTCATAGATTTTCGAGACACACGATTCCCATAACGTACGGACGTGTTGACGTCAAGGTGGTGGTGGCCGGCGAATGATATTTTTATTTTTTTTTCGAAAAACGTATCTCGCGCGGGTAATGCGTAAACCCCGCGCGCAGACGCAACGACGACCATACGGTAGCCCGGTCACGGACCGGAGTAAACTGGTTTTAGCAACCACAACAAACCACTGCCGACCATACGACGACGTGTGTAGACTGCTGTAGTTGTTGTAGAGGTAGACCGTCTCCCAGCGTATAATAATAATAATAATAATAATAATAATAATAATAATACAATATATTGTACCGTATGCGTTCGTTTTATTATTATCGCGGTACAGCATTCGTGGTTCTCTCCATTACTGTCGGATTGCGTCTGGTCGCGACCACCGGGAGATTTTCTAAACAGATCTCTCTCCGAATATTATATTATTATTTTTTTTTATTATTATTACGGCGGCGGCGACGACTGACGACATTACGGTCTAGCCGGTACACACACACATAATATTATATAATATCATTATTATTATTATAATATTATGTATTATATTATTATTATTATTATATTCCGCTTTACGTTATTATTATTGTACTCGGAACGGGGTTTATCGCCCGTGTGCGCCTGTTTATGTAGTGAAATGACGAGGATAACGACGACGTCGCTGAACCAAACAATAAAATTCGACGCGTTTTTTAAGCGCTTTTTATTTTTTCATTCGATTTTACGATCCGATTTGTAACGTGGAAAAACGATTCCACCGCCGCCACCGTAGCCCGTAGGTAGGTGCGCGGGCGGCCCAACGTGTCTCTCTTTCGGCGAACGCAACAAGATAAACGTCAAATCTTACACTCCGTTTCTTTGAGTATTAGTGTAGGTACGGTCGTAGCGTTTCGTAGAAACGGATTTACGCCAAACAATAATATTATTGGGAATTATTGTTATAATATGTATCATGTACGTTTATTTTTTATTCGTCGACTAGCACAAAAACACCGGTTTTTTTCGTCTCCACACGATACGTTGTTATTATATTATGGTTTAGCCACGATGGGATTTTAATGCGGTGCACAGATTTTTTTCGTTTCAATTAACAATATCAATCGATATATTATAATAACCACTACCAGAGGTTAGGTTGCACTGTTCCTTTTTTCGATGACTGTTTAGCATTTTAGTTTCGATTCGTTGGAACGCAACATAATGTTATTATTGTACTGGAGTTGCGCAGAATTGTAGTAATCCATTGGTTCTTTCTCTGCAATCGTTCAATTATTAGAACAATATTTATATTATGAATAGTTTGGATAGAATAGTTTTGTATAGTTCGAGAATAAAGTTAGTTTAGACTTTTTTCAGCGGTTATGAGATGATAAAAAGTATTTTCATGTTTCCAGAAAGATTTTTATGATAAACTAGTGTTTTTGCTTGAAGCCTTGAAGGTATTTAGTTTATACAGTTGTATATACCTACATATATATTATATATATATACATGTATAATTTAATAAAACTTGACGAAAAGATGAGTAACAGGTAAAGTTTTTATGACTTATAGCCACATAGCTTTTGAAATTTTTAAACATAATATCAATTATTAAGTTACATTTTTTATCACACCATAAAAATATATATCATTTTTTATTTCCCACGCAATTCGTAATTGGATGCTCACGGCGTGAGCTATATTGAAAACTATAACAACTGATGAGTGATAATTATTATTATCTAAGTTACAATTAGGTAGATAGACATCTATGACTATTTATGACATTGAGTGACTTCGTCGATGTTTAACTAATAAATCGGTTTTTAATCGTTAATTGATTTTCAAAAAATGATTTTTGAATTACAAATTTGGGCATGCAATTTGGTTTTTTTTTACTGATATAATATGTAAACGAATCTTTTCCTTCATTAAAATATAATAATTGTTATTCATTTTATAAGAAAAAAATATGTATTCCTAAAATATTTAATAGGTACTATAAAATGTGTAGGGAATTATTCAATTATGACTATTTAGTTAGCAGATGAAAATGGGTAAAGTCTTACCAAAAACATGATACACCTACCGCCCTACCCGTAAATGCAAATGTACCTATATTTTACAAAAATATATTATTATATTGTACGCTTAATTTTGTTTTACAATATTCGGTAACGACTAATGTTATTAATATTTTTTATACTAATGCAGTTTTTTTGATATAATATAGTACCTA
>WHPZ01570203.1:0-18273 GCA_016617965.1 Macrosiphum rosae | reverse complement strand
AAAAAAAAAACAAACAAAGCGTAATAAGTGAATATTACCATACTGAAAAAATTTCGAAAATAAATTTTTTCTGGTGAAATTTAGTAACTATTTTATTCAACAAATACCTTCTCATTAGGCATTACTCATTACAGTGTATTGTCTATTTCCAACATAAACAAGTGGGAGTATCCACTTCAAAATTCTATACTCCATTGACTACTTTCAAAAACAATTTAAGTGACACAAATACTGAATTTAATGATATATATTACACAGTTGAACACTGAACAATAGGTACCTTTAAAAATTTAAAATACTAGTTAAACTTTAAACATTAAAGTTTAAACTGCAATGTGAACGATATTATATATGCGTTAAGAATATACCACTTTAAAGATGCGGATTATTTTTCATTTTAAAAATAAATAGCCTAACACATTTTATACATCAAATGACTGCGATCGTGTAATCTGTTTATAAGATAAAAAAATATTTGTAAATACTTACGTAGACACGTCTTAGGTATAAAATAATATATTATAACTAAAAAATAGATTTTATCGTTTTTTCGTCTGCGAATAGGATAATAATATGTTCCATGCATATAATATATATTATAACACAATAAAATACAATGTTTCAGAAAATTGTCGATTATTTAAGAAAATAGTAGAAAATATGACGGGTCGGCAGATCCGTCGTTTGCTGTACGGACTGCTGATTTTGGCGTTATTTGTCATTGTTATACATAGTGGCCGTACAGCGTATTGGCTGGCTAAGGATGGACATTACTCAGAACAACCACACCACCCCACCGAGGAACAGCCAGATTACAACGAACAACAGGTATTTAAGATAATTTCCTGCAGTATAATGACAATCGCGGAAATAGTTACGTGACTGTATTGGAATGGTGTTCTGCATCTGCACACTCGCAGGAATACTTCGCTGTAGCTAAATAGGTTCCTGTTTAAATTTGTGAGGTATTCTACTAGCAGATCGAGTAGGTTCCCACTTTTCGCAGTAGGATGGCCGAGTATTCACATTTTCCTTCCAATGTGTATAGACTTAGGATTGTCAACTTAGAAGTAATAATAATTATTTAAAATTAAAATATCAATTAATAAGCCAAATTTTAAATTTAAGATTGTATTAAGCTTTGCAGGCAACTTTCTTCAAATACTTTAACCGTGTTAGTTGCCCATTAAGTTAATGGCATTAACGTAGTCCGTCATAAATTATTTAAAGTACATGATTTTATATGACAAAGAATTGCTTAAAATTGAAAATTTGAACTACTTTTATTAATTATTAGTACCTACAGGGAGCACCATAAAAAAATAATGGAGTTGAATCAGGTGTTGCTCGTCGATGAATGGAGGTAGATAGATGGGCCAACAAATGCAGTTTCGGTTTTCATCATGTCTATACTTACTAGGTACCTACACGGCAAGGCAATGATTAGGGGGTCAATGCCCCCCCCAACCCGCCATCACCGCTTTAGATGATATACATTACACGAACACTCAAATATTTAAATCATGGATTCAGAATCTATGGTATAGGGTTTAAAATAATTTATGTTGAGAAATATTTTTAAGAGCGGCCTTATCCAGCACACCGTGCGTTCGCAGTAGTGAAATATTTTTAAAAGTTTAAAACCAACAATCAGTAAATGTAATATTCCACATGAGGTGACTGCTCGAGTATTCTAAAACTTTAGAAAATGCCTTACCAAGGGTATACATGTAGATGGCCACCATATGGATGATGTTGTGTACTTGTGTTTCATATACATAAACTGCATTTGTTACGGAATCTTATAAATAGTAAATACAATACAAATTTAATTCGATCGAGTTGCTTTTCTTTTTAAAATCCCTATTTTATTGCACACCCTGTATTAGTTTGGTACTTTGATAACAGAAGTCAGAACTGAACAGAAACAAGCACCAATTCAGCTCACCATAATAAAATACCTTTGTGGGAATCAATTCGGTACTTCGGTCAGTGGGGTAAAAACTAAACTTTTTGCGTTTAAAAAAACACAAGTCACTATAATCGTCATCAAAAAAATGTACATGTCAAAAAATTATAAAAAGACCTATTTTAGTAAATCGCAAATTTTTGTCTTTTCATGTTTATTTAATTTTCATATTTGGTTTCGTTGAATATATATGTCTTTGAACAATTTTAAGTCGACCAATAATTTATTAGAAATAAGGTACCTATACCTTTTTAGGATATTATTATATATAAATAGATAATACATATTTTATTCCGATATAATTTTAAAATGTTCCAACAATCAACTACAAAAATAATAATGTTAATATTATGAAATACTTCAACGCATGTATATGAAAATCCTACTTACCTACTATACCTATATATTGGTATAATACGTATTATAACGTACGTCACAAAAAATTATTTTAGAACAGGCATTATACTAGGTACTTACTCCAATTGTCCAATAAAATATCTGTATATATATTATATAGACACCATAATATTATAATTATACTAATGTAAAAAGCAAAAAAAAAGTAATCACTATAGCTATAGCATATATTCATATATAGGTAGGTAGTGGATTTTTTTAAGTTTGATATAAAATGGTAATAAATTAAATTATGTTTTATACATTTGTTAGTTGTATCAAAACAAAATTGATTATCCAAGCTAGAAAATAGGTCATTTACATTTGCGTCATTACATAATATAATATTTAAAAATAACAATTATATTGGTAGATCATTATAAAATATACGTACTTACCCATACATATTATATTTGTATGTAGATATTCCTACCTATATAATATATGGAAGCATATTAAATTATTGTATAAAATAACTTATTATGTTTATATACTATAATGTATAAATACAAAATAAAAATATTTTTACCTCTCATTATAAAAATTGCATCAAATGACGGCGTACCATCAAAGATTTTTTTCCTTGTGTAAATTAAGTACGTCAAATGTCAATTCTAAGTGTGTTATTATTAATGTACTGTAAAATCTATAACAACTTGAAATTACAGAACTTACAATACTTGGAGTCACCGATTCAATCTTTACAAACATACAGTCCTTTAATAATGGAACCGAACGAAGTTTCAAAATCGCTACTACCGTGGTATTTTAAAGGTAAACATTTAATTTCCTAGTTAATGTAAAAAGTACAAAAGATACATAACGCTGAATATTATCTAATTTTAAATGATTAATGTACATTTTATGAAGCAAACTTAGGAAGCAAATAATTGTAATTTTTTTACCAATTAACTTAATGTGATATATGTAATTATTTTATCAGATGGCTTGCTAAGGCCAAGCAGACCTGAAAAGAATATGAAGACTGGACAGATAACTACACCAGTGTGGCCTAAAGAACAAAAAAACGGTGACCGCGTTGAAAACCAACTGATGTTTATACCGCCTAATTATCGATACGACGATGAACCGAAAAAAAAAATTTTACTTTTTAATGGTTTAAGTAGTTGGATGATAGAGGACGGACAGAATGTTTTTATCTCGAAACAATGTCCGGTGAATAGATGCACAATTACATCGAAAAAATCGGAAGCTCCAGACGTTGACGCAATTTTATTTCGTGATCATTTCTCACATCCTGGTCACAGGAAAACTGGTAACCAAGTAAGATCGTCAATTAATTACCTATACACTGTAGAACCAGCTACGATTATAATTAATTGTGGGTATATAAATTATAAAACGTGTTAACACTTAACTGCAACAATTATCGCCTATCGGTTAATATATATAATAATATATGTTTTACTCTTCTATATACGTAATCGACATATTTTACGAATTCTAATTTAAAATCAGTGGTAGCACCTATATACCTGCTATTACCTACTTAATATAATATAGCAATGTTATTATTGCACATTTTCAATAACATTACATTTTTTATTTACTATAACCATTGATTATAAATCCTAGTAAAAAATTATAATATTCTAGTATTTATATAATCATATGCTATAATTATAATATAAATATATAATACTATATTATATTCATATTATTTGCAAAGGTACTTATATAACGCGTTTAACATTGCAGGTATGGATTTTATATTTTCTTGAGTCACCGTACCATACGGAACTGATCACTTACAACGATGTGTTCAACTGGACAGCAACATACAGACACGATAGCGATATCGTTACGCCATACGAACGATGGGCGTACTACGATCCGTCAGTGACACAAGTGGAACGATTGGAACGGAATTACGCGTTTAACAAAACGAAACAAGTGGCGTGGTTTGTATCAAACTGTGGTGCCAAAAACGGTAGATTACAATACGCCAGAGAATTGGCCAAATATATATCAGTAGACGTGTACGGCGTGTGCGGACAATTCAAGTGCCCTAGATCGGACAAGTGTTTCAAATTGTTGGACCAAGATTACAAATTTTATTTGGCTTTTGAGAACTCCAATTGTCTCGACTACGTAACTGAAAAGTTTTTCGTTAATGGCCTCCAGTAAGTCGTCAATAAGTGAATAACTAACTTTTATAATGCTTCAAATATTATTAGTTTTTAAATCGTTCAAATCAATTAATCAACCGTATACCGAGCCTAAATGTTAATAGTATAATTGATAAAAATAACAGTATATAAGAGGTGTTTGGAACAATTAACCATATTTTGTATAGCTGTTTCCGGAGACGCGGTGTCATGACGCCGTGCCGTTTTACTGTTTGAGGCTGCAGGAAAAGCATTCCTTTACTAATACTGCTTTATAATGTGGTGCCTTTAAACGATATCACAACAACTAGCCAGTGGTGCATACAATAGGTGTGTGGAGGGGGAAGGTTAGGATGCCAACCATTGACTTATTTTTATGACATCTTATGAACTAATATTTTTTAGAAAAATCTTAAAAATATTATAATATTTTTGTTCATTCATATACATTCATAAAAAAAATGTAGCTATATCATTATAATAATATATTATATAAGTATTCCACACGAATAACATAATTATACATTGCGATAATGTACCTACGAATTTTATAAAATATAACTTACTATATATTCATCTGAAAATAACATTAATAATATTTTATGTATACAAGATATTTTATAGACAATAGATCTAATCAATGATTTCACCATCACTCTAGTCGGGTTAAACCGGGTCGACACGATGGTAATAAAACGCAATATGCCTATATCACTGATGAAGAAGTATGTAATAAGACGAAATTTGCAAAAGAGAAATGATTATTGAGTTTTATTACATAATTATTTTAGTACCTTCAAAGTTTTAGAAAATAATTTTGCTAACCTTAGGTCGTTAAAAACAACATTTTTTTATCATTTTAATTTTTTTAATTTTTACTATTTTTAATTATGAGAATATGAGATTCATTTTTAATTCCTTATTCTAAGCAGAAAATTTTCTGAAGTGCTTCGATCTATAAAAATCAAAATCAAAAGATCAAAATGGATCACTTATACGCGTAACTCCATACATACATGAAATGTCAGTTAACTTATTATTAATATTTTTTTGGTCTTACAAATACTTAGGTATTAATAGGCCTATTTCTCTACATAAGCTAAGTATATTTTCACCAATCTATCCCTCATACCAATCGACAAGACAAAAGTTATGATGCGTTTACGCCACTATAATATATAGCTGTGACTGTATAATAATGCATGATGGTCATAATACGATTATCGCTCATAATTTATATACATAGCCATATTATAGGTATATCTATAGAGGGGTATAGAATAGTAATATAGTACAATATCGTGCAAAACGGTTTGAATCGAATTTAAAAAAAATTAATATAAACTATTTTTTTCAGACACAACGTTCTGCCAGTAGTGATGGGTGGGCGCCGGGATGACTACGAGCGGATAGCGCCCAAGCGATCGTACGTGCACGTGGACGACTACGAGTCACCCAAACGGCTGGCCGAGTACCTGCGGCGATTGGACGCCGATGACGACCTGTACAACGAGTACTTCCGGTGGAAAGGCACCGGCGAGTTTATCGATACGAAGTTCTTCTGCCGGTTGTGCGCGATGCTGCACGACGACGGCGCACCGGCCAAGCATTACCGGAACGTCAACGACTGGTGGCGCGGCCAGGGCGTCTGCAACAACGCTATGCCGTGGCGGCGGTTCATCGAGTCGTCTGTCGAGGCCGGCGAATCGGCTGGCCCGAAACCGGCGGTCAGTGGCGATTAGCGTTTACCGCGGGCGGCGGCCGCGGCGCTCGACTACATCACGGGGCGCTGGAGACGTCAGCGCCGCCGCATCGTTGTGGAGCCGTCGTCATCACCGTCGCCGTCGTCGGAAGTCGACTTTTGGCGTCCTGGTGGCGCCGCTCGGAAGACGCCCCCGGTCACAGCGGTGGGTCCGCCGATGCCCACCGTCCCGCCGCCGTCGCCTGCACGCCCGAACGTCCGGAAACAGCCGCCGGAACCGGCGCCGCCGCCACACGTGCGCATGTCGAGCGCTGCACGGAGACGACGCAGGGGCCGCCGGAAGAACTTTCACGACGGGTCTGCTTCCGCAACAGATCGTCATCATGCGTAAATGGTTCCCATCGAACCAAAACGACAATTGCGTGTAACCTGCAGCAAGTGCACCCCGCCGTATCTATATAACATGGTACATCATAATATATAATATATTCGCCAAAACCGATATTGTCCACTGCCAACCCCACTCGAAAATAATATACAGTCGAGCACTTTCGTATACTTTTGACTCGGTGTATACCTGAATGGTAAATGCCAACTACAAACGGTTGTGTGGGTCGATCCAATTCGATCCGATTGGCGGCTTTCGACGGCGCCTCGTTCAATCGACCATCCACCCGGCACCCACCACTCATCCAGACATCCAGTCACATGTCATGAGCATCGAGAACGGTGTCAATTTGTTTTGTTGTACCTACATATAATATTATTGATTCTCTGAGATATAAGACCCGGTCGTTGCGTCAATACACACAGACTTTTTTCCGATTTACTGCACGTCCATCGGTACACAAATTGTACATTCACAATTGAAACGTTTAAATAATAAAATATGATATTATTCCATAATATTGACTATAGTAGTTAAGAACAACCTATAGGTATTATATAGGTATTATATAGGTATTATATATATACAATATAGTCAAAAAACGAAAAAGTACAAATTCGTTCTATAGAAGTACAAAATACCTGTACAATAGAATTGAGAACAATTTGTTAACAATAACTAATAAGTACCTATTATACTATTTATATGTGTTTACAGTGGATTTCAGTGCATAAAAATATGTTCTATTATATATTTATATTTACGATATAATACGAGTGTCATAAAAATTAAAAACGTCTTCCACTGGTATGATATTATCGAAATTCTACAATTATTATATTTATAAAGTATCTTTATACAAATTAAATGTTAATATCGACTGAATTATAGACATAATAATAGACATAATTTTAAACTTATTCATTCACCGATGTAAAAACCGTTTTTCATAACACTGTTATATATTATATCTACATTAATTATTCTCGATAATTTTTAGAAAATTCTATCAATATATAGGTAAGCATAGTATTATTGTTTGTTAAGTAGTATTTTTTTCAAATATTACATTATGACGCCTAGGTTGTTATTGTTATTAATATTATAATGCACAATACATATATTATTATTTTATACCTCCTGTGATAACAAAGTGATATTTTTTAATTACGATATTAGGCGCAAATAAGCAAATGTATGTAAAATATTTCTGAAGTGCTTATATTATATATAATATGTATAACGTATGCTATTACATAATAATATAAATAAAAATACCACGATTTGTATGTAATGACTACTAAAGAATTACTCATGCGCCCTTTTCTCATAAATATACTTGCGCCTATTCGATATTATTTAAAATTACATACTATTATTATAGTAAATTATCTTAAGTTTAGTGTTACCTATAAAGTTAAATATTAGAAGGAACTTTCAATACGGTGCTGCTAAGCATCGATTGAAATTTTTTTTATTGTTTTTATGTTTAATAATTGTTACAAATAAATAAATGAATCTTGTATAATAATTTGAATTGAAAATAATTGTATAGTTGTATTTATAAATTATTATATATTGTGTGTATTTTGTATTGTGTGGCTATATTTATCAAGATAATAAAATTATTTTGTAGAGTTTATAGCTATATTTATTTACTATCAATAAACGCCAAACGGCAACTTTATACAAGTACCTACTATAATATAATATAATATATAAAATTATACAAATGTTATAATCTTATGAACAGCTTATGAAGTGCAAAACAACATTGCACTTTCAGATTCCTATGATAGTTTATGCACAATGTTCATTCCACGCTAAGAGCAGCCAAGTACTGTTAGATTCTTAGATTTTTACTCAAATACATAAGAATAGCAACGAACTCTCCTCGTAAAAATAGCATTTTCCGTTCTCAACTCATTAATTTGAAAAACTGGCAGATCCAGTTACTCGTATTTAAAACCAAATTTCCTACCTATAGTAAAGACAATACTAAATAGGGCTTTGCACTGTCATATTATAGTGACTGACTTTAAGTTTTTCAAATGTCACCGAAAATACAGCGTTAAATTCTTCGAACGAAAGCGGATGAAAAGATAAAGATGTCACTTGCACTCATGAATGTCCCATATGCCTGATGCAGGCGAAGTCGATATAGTCACCGCTTGCAGCAAACCATTAGTTACTTTTGGTAAGATAGCAGTTTTAACTTTTTTTTAAACTAATTTCGCAATGCTTATAGTTGCTTGTCTTATTTACCAGTTTTCAAATTACCCTTAAACTGGGTATAGTCTTATATGGATTGCCAACCGTTAGGTATAACTAAAATCATGACAAAACATAGGCAATGGTAAAAGCTTGAACACTGGTGTTGCGCAAACGGTGTGTCGTCACAGAATGTATACCAATAGGCAACAGGCAACAGTCGGATTTTAGTGTTGAAACGGCGTTATTTAAACGTGCACGGAAATGATGAAAGTAATGTACACAGTCGTGAAGACTAATCAAAATTAAATTAATCAAATGGAAGGAAAATTAGTCATAATTACCTACTAATCTATATTTTATTTTATTAAAAAAATAATAAAAATACAATATTGGTAATTTAATTATATTAATATAAATATTGAAAAAGTGTTTCGAATAAATACATACATTAATACCTTAATACCTTATGATAAGATAAGATAATATACATATACAAATCATGGTACCATTTTATTATGTACAATCAGTGGCGTAGACATGATATCTGAAAGTTTGGGGGGATCAAAAAAAAAATACAAAGCTAAATAGGAGGGGAAAATTGGAAAATTCCCCACCCTCTTAAAAATTTTTACTAAGGTAATAAAAAGGCAATGGGGGGATCTGACCCCCACGTCCCCCTTGTCTACGGTAGTGTGTACAATATGTCAGTATATTTATATATGTACAGTGTATACGCCCGAAAGTGGACGGAACACCCTAAGAGCCACTCGGTAATGTCCGAGAACAATGTTCCAAATATAAATTTATCAGTAGGCAAATGTAAGTACACGCCCAATTAAGGGTGGATGATATACAGCTATTCAGAATTCAGAAAATACCGATGACTGTAGTCTGCACTTCTGCAGGTTGGGTGAAAACCCCACTAAAAATAGGCAGGTAGGTGCCTGAAAAAAATTTTCAAAACTGAAATAATCATAACATTTTAGCTTAATTTTTACACAACTAATGGAATATAAAATTTAGGCTGAAAACTAATGTGAAATTATTATAAGTGTAACATATATTTCGATACAGCTATTAAAAACTATAAATTACTTATTACACGGTGACGGTAGGTACCTATTACATATTTTATGTTCAAATTTCCCACTTTTAACTTTAAAACAGTTGTCTAAACATATATGTAGGTTCACAATTGTAACATAAATTATAAATTTTGATTTTAAATAATGTAGCTAGGTACCAACTTAGTAGTTTTAAAACATTATGTAGGTAATGTTTGCTCAACGTTAAAAAATAACCACTTTCTATGGATTTTTAAGGATGTAAAAATTGTTTTTTTTTTTTTTATATCCTAAATATAAAAGTTATTAATTCCGAATATATTATTTTGATTGTACAAATAAAAAGATTATATTATGTTTTTGTTCGTTAAGACTAATATAATTATGGAGTTCATACCGATATTTTGTGTAATAATTATAGATAATTAAAACCTTAAAAAAAAAAAGAGTTGGTTGAAAAAAAAAATGGATCGAAGAATACATCACTTATTAAATGAGTTGATAATCCTTATGTTAATTATCATTGTTATTTACAGTATCTTTACAGCGTATTGTCCGGTTAAGAATAGATTTTATTCGAATAAATCATACAAACATGAAAAGAAAATTAAAACCCAAACAAATAATGATGAACAGGTAATTATATAATAATAATAATAATAATTTCTTTATTACCAGTTAAAATATTGTAAGCGTGAAAAATACACAAAAAAAATAGAAATAAGAGAAATCACTTATCGAAGAGCAAGAGTACTTGGCTAAACTTGGTGAGAGAAAAAATAATAACAACAATTTTGATAATGATTTGCAATTACAAAGTGATGAGAAAATACAAAAAATAAAAATAAAAAAAAAATAAAATAACATCAATAATAACAATTATTAGTCAACATCTACAGTAGACTAACAGCTATAAAGATAAATAATTATAGTTGGTTCAAATTATATAATGAAGCATTTTTTTTTTTTTTTACAACATACATTATTATAAATCCAATTTTAGATTCTGAGTGGAACGCCGAACGATGAATGTATTGATTTTACAATGATGTATGTTTTTTTTTTTTTTTTTTGTGTCTATCATCACGTTTTAGGACTGTAAAAGTACTCGGATTTTCTTCAACAGTATCTTTTCTGATAGGAAAGTGAATCTAGTTGGTACTTTGGGGGAGTCACAAGTAAAAATTTCCTAATAGTTTTTAAAAGCGAGGTGAAAAACAAAAGAAAAAACGGGAATTTTTAAGTAAAATCTGTTTTCAAGAAAATTTATTTTGGTTTTTGGTGCAACTCTTAAACAAATGACCGTAGGTACATGAGATTTTGACTGAATGATAAACATTCATTAACATTTTCTATACACCATAACATTTTCCAAATATTTTGACTTTTTGGAGCTCTTTACGGACATTTTCAGTTTCTAATTTTTTTTTTATTTTTTTTTTCTAAAAATATCAATAAAATTTTATTTGTTGGTTTAAAAAGCTTGAAAATGTAATAGAAGGCTCCTATTTTATTGTTTCAAAAGCAGATGAAAAATATTAAAAATCCTTACTCAGAATTTTTTTTTATAAGCATTTAAAGATCGAATTTTGACAAAATTTATCAAATTTAAAATTGAATAATTATTTTGTAGTTAAAAATGTATAAAATGTTCAACTTTTATATCTAAGGATTGAAAATTTAAAATAAGATTCCACGTAAGTAGTTAATACTGTTACTAAAAATTCTAAAAAATACATAAGCAAATTTTATTTTTATAATCATTTTAAGTTCAAATTTGGACGAAATTACATAATAAAAAACCTAGAATAACTATTTTAGTTATTTTGTTGTAAGTGTATAATACTATTCGTGGGTACTTGAAACAGATCAATTTTTTGTTTAATATCATAGATATGTATATAATATGTCTTAAACCTAGACTGACACACCGTCTCCGCTCAGAATCGTTTTTCTTATACAATCATATTACATCATTGAATTCAAATTTAATACCATCCATTATACAGTGACCCACTTGTAACCTACTGTACAGCAGAGCATCTTTTTTAGCTTAAGTTTAAAATGAAGATATAGTTAGTACAATTTAATATAATTTTAGGAATTATATCTAGAGACCTCAAACCAACTTGCAAATACGCATTAACAGTTTTTTATTATTAAGGTATTTCGAAAAATGTTTCCTTGTGTTATAAGTTTGAACTTTAGATTTAATTGCATTTGTTTTAAATATATAACAAATAGCTTGTTTTTTATATAGATTATTAATATCTAATAGACGATACTTGTAATATTTTGAATAATTCCACTGAGGTAAAAGTTTTAGGTTTGCCTATAGGATTATTTTTATTAAATTTTTTTGTGCGACTGCTAAGTTTGTTATTAATGTAGTGTTACAATACCACCCCAAGCGATTATTCCATGTTGGATTAATGTTTGTACCAATGCAAAATATGTTATTCTGATTATATGTTTATTAAGTATTTTATAACTATATAAAGTGCAATAATTAATAAGTATAAGGTAGGTTGTAGGTAGATACCTACCCACTTAAAAAATAATAATAAATTACTAGCTATAATAAACATGGCATGTTATTACATAATATATGAGGCAATATTGTACTAAATTTATACTTAAATACACCGTCTTCAACACGACATATCATTTAAAAAGATATAACCAGTGATATACATATGTGAAACTACCACGTGATACGATATCGACATATATACTTAAGTACCTGTACTTTGTTTGAAAGGAATAATAAAAATATGTACCTATATTTTCTATTGACCAACCTATGTTTTTGAAATTACAGATTGTGGAAACTGCTTCAAAAATTCTAAGCAAAAACCCCGACCATATAATAAAACGAAACAAGTTTGAGAATTTACCGTGGTATTTCAAAGGTTTATAATATTTAATAAATTATAACAATTATTATTAATAGGTATACACAAAAAGTGTTACAATGTTTTTAGTTTTTTTTCTCTATAAATAAAAATAAAATTTTATTTATTAGGTCAAAAAACTTTAAAATTGAATACAAGGCTCTTAATATATTATTATAAAGACAGTTCAAAAATTTCAAAAATATCTAGTCACAATATTTTTTATAAGCATTTAAAGTTCATATTTTGACAAAATACTTACAAATCTAGAAAATGTGCAAATTATTTTGAGTAAGAAATTAATCTAAAATTTGAACAATTAATTCAAGATTCCTCATAAGTTTGTCTACCTTTATCAAAAAAAAATTTCTACCTGAATGTCTACTTAAATTTTAATGAACGTTTGAAGTTCAAATTTTTACAAGATTAGGTATTCACTCGATTTCTCATGTAGCGATTATCTTATTTTTCTAAGACGAATAACTGTAGAAACTTTAAATTTATATTTTACACCATAAGTTTGTTTTATCAATTCCTATACTTGTTAAAATTTTCATCTATTTGACTAATTTTCAGCTATTTATAGACTATTTCACCTTTCATTTTTTTTTTTTTTTTTCTATAAAAGTCAATCAAATTATTTGTTGGGTCAAAAAGCATGAAAATTTAATACAAGGCTCCTGATATATTGTTACTATAGCAGTCAAAAATTATTAAAAATATAAAGAAACTTTTTTATAATTATATAAAGTTCGAAGTTTGACAAATGTATCAAACTTAAAATTAAAAAATGACTTTGTAGTTAAAAATTTATAAAATGTTTAACTTTTATAGCTAAGGATTGAAAATTTAAAACAACGTTCCACGTAAATAGGTTATAAAATATCAATTACTTTATTCACAATAATATCATTAAATATACTTAGTAATATACTAATATCATAAGCTGACTGACCGTCTTAGCTCAGAATCGTTTTTCATATACAATGATATTAATATTATATTATTATTGAATTAAAATTTAACACCATCCATTACACTATTACAGTGACCCACTTGTATCCAACTGTACAGCATAACGACACCCACTTGCTCTCACCTTTTTATGATTGATCTAATTATTAATTATTTAAATAAAATAAAATGTCAAGGTAAAATATTTCGTATTATTATCTTAAGACTAAATTTGATTTACATAAATAAAGAAATTGATTTTGTTAGATGGGATGCAAGAGCCTAATAAAGCGGAAGTGGACCCTACGACTGGAGTTAGAATTTCACGATTATGGCCTGAAGAAAAAAAAGGTGGTGACCGTGTAGAAGAACAACTAATGTTTATACCACCCAATTATCAATATGAAAATGCACCAATGAAAACGATTTTACTATACAACGGCATAAGTAACTGGATGGTAGATGAAGGACAAAGTGAATTTTTTTCAAACGATTGTCCAGTGAATAGATGCACAATTACAACTAAGAAAAAATTAATTTATTCGATGGATGCAATTTTATTTCGAGAGGAATTCTATGATCCATTATCCGAAATCGGTCTTCAAAAGAATAGTAAACAAGTATGATAAAATGCATATGTTTAATTACCTTAATAACAGTTTAATTCAAATTTTAAATTTTGTGTAGAAAAAGATTCATTAAAAAACAAAACAATTAAAATAAATATAAATGTTCAAACAGATATGGATTTTATTCTTCCTTCAGTCAGCATATTACTCGGGATTTGAAGTAGGAAATGATATGATTAACTGGACAGCTACATATCGACACGACAGTGATATTGTCATACCATACGGACGATGGGCATATTTCGATCCTTCAGTGACTCGAGTTGAACAGTTAAATAAGAATTATTCTCTAAACAAAACGAAACAAGTGGCGATGATAGTTACTAATTGTGATACTGACAACCAAAGATTATTATACGCAAAAGAATTGGGCAAATATATATCTGTTGATGTATATGGTCAATGTGAAGGATATAAAATGAACAAATTTGATAACTTTTTACAAATATTAGACCAGGATTATAAATTCTATTTGGCTTTCGAGAGTTCAAATTGTATCGATTATGTGACAGAAAAGTTTTTTATAGATGGACTTCAGTAAGCTTATAACATTCTTAATACCTAATATTAATATTTCATAATATTGGCTATTATATAGATACAACATTTTTTTTTTCATATAAACAAATAATTTTAATATTACTTTAATGTGTTTATTATTAACTATCAATAAGGTGATCAAAGCACATTCTTATACAACTTTTACAATTTTAAAACTGAGAACCTAATTTTTAAGGACCAGAGGAGCACTAAACCTACTTAAAATATGAATAGAATTAAAAAATGTATTTTTCTTAATGCATTTACAATTTCAAAAAAACCTTTAAAACAATTTATTAATGACCATAATGTCATTGCATTTAACACTTAAAACTGATTTTAAAATAAAAGTTTACCTGTGATTATGAATCTCACCACCCATTAATAAATTGTTTGTCTAATATAATATATTGTGCTTACAACTTATTGTGCGATTCTGAATTATAATACTTAGGTACAGCTGCAGCTAAGCAGCTTTGAAACTATGAAAGATACAACAACTTTCATAGTTTTCGATATTATTTGATATAATGACATTAAATAATTATTATCAATAATAAATATTGTCGGTTGGCAGGTACAACGTTCTACCGGTCGTGATGGGCGGGCGCCGGGAGGACTACGAACGGATGGCGCCTAGACGGTCGTACTTGCACGTGGACGACTTCGACTCACCCAAACGGCTAGCAGAATACCTGAGGAAGTTGGACGCTGACGACGACCTGTACAACGAGTACTTCCGATGGAAGGGCACTGGCGAGTTTATCGACACAAAGTTCTTCTGTCGGCTGTGCGCGTTGTTGCACGACGACGAAGCGCCGGCCAAGCACTACCGGGACTTGGAGCGCTGGTGGCGGCCTCCGGACGTGTGCGATCATTCGACGAAGTGGCTTAAACCGCCGCCAGTCGAATAATGAGTGTTCGGGTGACCAAAAATTAGCGGCCAAAAGGGTGTTCGAGGTCACTCCTACTCACCTGCACCACAACCATCATCACCCAGACCGAGTTTTGTAGAAGATGCAGTCATTCGCAGTTGTATATATTAAGTTCAACTATAAGATAAATATTTTTTTTTGACGGGGGAATGTAAACCTTATATTGTTTCTTTATCAATCTGTGTGGACATGTTTCCCCTATACACTTCTACTAAGTTAGTATATTTCAAATATCTTGTAATAAATATAAATTTATATCAATATTTGTATCACAAATAATATTTATCCAGTAAAGTTATCACATTTCACACCCCTATGGCCCTATGTTTTCTTTTAGTAATGGATGATTTTTTTATCAGGTGTTTAGAATAATTATATATGCATTGGGCAATAATAAGTTGTACACTATATGCGTTAGTAACGTTACTAATCAAATATATTAAATATTAACAGCAGGCACTTTATTTCAGTGGTTGCTAGTTGGTGGCAAAATGTTTGCAGTAATGCAGTCCATTTATAAATCATAGTTATAACTTATAACTTATAGCATCATTCAGTGGAAGTTAAAACATATATATTATATAGTATATTATGCGTGTAATACTGCAGGTGATATAATTTAAAATATAAACAACCATAAAAGCAATGTTTAGACTTTATTATTATACATTTATACTTCACATTTTGATGGGAAATTAACAATTTTGTGTTTTCTTATATAAATATAAAGAAAAACTATGCTTATTATTCATTAAATTGATTAGTACTACGTTTAGATATACGTTTTTACAATAAATTATATTCATATGAATATATTATTATATATCTGCATTATACACTATACAGTGTACCTATATATTATACACTATAGTACTATACACGTGTATTAAAGTTGCCTGTACTGACTTGACTATTTTCAAAAACAGTTGTTTAAACATCCATATTATTGTTTCCTAAAAAAATATTTCAGTCCCATTTAAAACCATACTGTAGGTATACAGTTATTTAGTTTCTATTGAAGAGTGTAAAACATATTTTTCTATCAATGAATTTTCAAAAACTAAATTATTAGGATTTTATTCTAAAAAATATATAAAATAACTTATAATAGTTATTAGCTGTAAAGAAAATTTAACAATTATATTAACAACAACGAATGTAACTCTTATTTATCTTATTGATATGTCAATGGCTATCAAACATATTCAATAGATTCATTAAAAAAAAGACGAGAAAAAAATATCATGACAAATCGACAGTTACGTTGTCTACTGATTCTTATATTATGTGTTTCAGTTTTGTATAGTATCTATTCGGCGTATTGGTTAATTAAAATAAAATATAATTTGGAGAAGTTAGAGCGACCAGACAAGTACAATGAACCGAAAGTGGATATTTTGGGTAGTTTCAATCAACAGGTAGTTACAAATTATTAATGTTTAATTTTTTTTTTATTCTATTTAATTAATGAATTTAGTAAATGTTTTTGAATTCTATCAATAAAATATTTTGAAAAATCGGGAGGCAATTTGAGAAATCTTTTTAAAAAAAGTTAAGGGAAAGCAATTCAATAGTGACGAGAGATAAAAATTATTGTTTTTGAAAAATATTATAATGAAAATTTAAAAATGTTAAAAATTATAGGGCTACTGCTTGATTACTCATAAATTATAATCAAATATTATAAATTATGAATATTATATTTTCCATTTTTCTTTATAACAAATCTGATTTAATGGGGTATCACCAATGGGTGACTTCCCCCCTCCCGCTAATCACCTCCATTCCATTCAATTATTGTAATATAGGTATATTGTAATTACAGATTGTAAATAAAATTTTGTTCAATAAAAAAAAATCTAATTAATTTAATGTAGGTATAGGTACAACAATCTAAACAATCCAATATATATATATTTTTAGTTTTTATATTATATTTTTGAATCATTGATATTCAACGAATTTTAATTTGTAAATGTGAAATTACATTATTGGAAATTATTATACAGAGCCATCCATATTTTTCGGAGCCAATTATAACTGTAACGCCTTATAACAAAGAAATGGAATGGAATGAAATTGCGAACCCACCTCTACCGTGGTATTTCAAAGGTAATAACTAAAGACCGGATTTATATGTATTTACATATCGTGACTGGGTCTATGCAGTCTTATGAGAGTAAAAAATGTGAACGATTCGTTCAATTCTGAATGCGTAGAAAAAAGTTTTTTTTGCATGTTTGAGAATATTTCATGGGTTAGAGAATATTTAACCCATTTAGCACGTTTTGGAATATTTCGTAAATTGTGAGCAAAAATTTGTATTTATTTTTAATTTTAATATTAAGGTACCTACTCAGAAAAAAATGTTTTGAACATTTATAATTTATTTATTTTTTTATCATTTTGATAAAAAGAAAACATGCAGTGCTATCAAGGTTTATGTATGTATATCTACT
>WHPZ01570188.1:0-18541 GCA_016617965.1 Macrosiphum rosae | reverse complement strand
CAATCCTTCCATAAAATGTTGTAATTTAATATTAAATTAACATATTAATATTAGACTAATTAAGTTAGTGACTATTTAATTGTATTGACAAATTTAGTAAGTTAAGTATTAAAGTCAATAATAAAGAAGGTGGGCAAGAGGGTGTCATTCTCCTGTATAGTAGGTTCCAAGTGGGTCACTGTAATGGATGGTTTTAAATTTGCATTCAATGATATAAAATCGTTAAATAAGAACAATGATTCTGAGCGAAGACGGTCAGTCAGCCTATGATATTACGAAGTATATTTGACGATATTATTATGAATAGTAATTTATATATAACCTATTTACGTGGAACCTTGTTTTAAATTTTCAATCCTTAGATATCAAATTTGAACATTTTTAAAATTTTGAATAAAAAATAATTATTTAGGTAATTTTAAATTGGATAATTTTTGTCAAAATTTGAACTTTAAATGCTAAATTGTGCCTAAATATTTTTAATATTTTTCAATTGGAATTGTAACAATGCTTTAGGAATCTTGTATTAAATTTTCACGCATTATACCCAACAAATAATATTTTATCGACAATTATAGAAAAAAAAACCAAAAATAACAATATCTGTAAACACCTAGAAAAGAGTTAAAATATTTTGAAAATTTTATGGTATATAGAAAACGAAAATATGTACATTCAGTGAAATTTTCATGTACCTACTTACAGTTATTGGTTTTTGAATTACAACAAAATAACAAAATCGCTACATGAGAAATTGAGCGAATATCCAATCTTGTAAAAATATGAACTTCAAACGCTCATAAATATTTAATTTGATTTGCCTGTAGACTTTTTTTGCGTAAAAGTTCTCGTTTTTCCTTAATTTTTCTTTTGTTTTTCTCTGAATTTTTTTTAAGCTACTGGAAAATTTTTACTTTTGACCACTCAAAGTACTAACTAGCTACACTTTCCTATCAGAAAAGATACAGTTGAAGAATATCGAAGCACTTTTACTCTCCTAAAAGTTGATGACGGGCACAAAAATAAAAAAAACCCACATCATTTTAAAATCAATACATTCATCTCTCCTCTCAGAATTTAAAATAAGACATTGATAATCTATATATCTATATTAATCTTTAATCTATAATTATCACGATTTTAGTAAAAAAAACACTGGATAATACCTATTATTATAGCCAAAATATTAAAATAATTTAGTATTTATTTTAACATATTATAGATGTGTAACTTATGTTATCTTATCATTAGGCAGTGGAACTTTATATTTTAATTAGCGTGACCCAGTAAACCAAAAATATAGTTTTATATATTATTATAATATCATTCAGTATTGAGGTACAACTCGTAGAGTTATCTAATGAATGTTATAACTTGAACTCACCTGTCCGACAAAACAAAGTCACCGTCCTGTATTACCGGTACAGTGTGTAGAGGATTGATCTGTAAATAACAACGATTGTATTGAACATCATAGGGATAGTACAGGTGGTAAAGACAACATAACAAGACAACTTATTTTCCAAAACTTACTTGGCGGAAGTCTTCTGAAAGTTGCTTATGCTCCAAGAGTTTTATATATATTAATTCAAATTGCAAATTCAAATGTTCGAGAGTCAATAAAACGGCTCTGCATGGCGGGCTGATAGGATCGTAGTACAACTTGACATCCATTCTAAAATTAAATTTTAAAAATTTACTTTTATAACGATATACTTGTATTGGAATAATGGGTAAGGTACTTGTAATAATATAATAAACGAAAACAAATCGGAGGAAAGTTGATTTGGACATGAAAATTACTTTTAAAAAATCCCACCGTGATTGTCGTATATACGATGAGATTATATTATGTATACTATAGTATTATAATACATTATAGGAATTACAATATTTTAATGCATAACTGATAATGGTTCTAATAATAGTTATATAAGAGCAATAAACATTATTTGTTTCCTTTTTAGAGTATCCCGTCGAATGCCTGACAACATCACAGCTGCGCGTTGATAATAATATACCCCTATAGCATTCAGTTTATATAGATAAATATTTTTTTTTTTTATTTTATCTAGATAATAAATGAAATAGATTATCTGATGAATTATTTTAAATGAATAATTGTGTTATTATGGGTAATATGGGTACATATTTTTAGGGTTCCGTACTTTAAATTGGGTTCTATAGTTCTTATATGTGTAAAAAATAATAAAAATTATTTATAGTCGTATAGAATATTTAAAAATAATCAGAGAAGTTTAACCGGTGCCCCAAAGCCTTCAAAAGTTTAACATTACTAATATTTCAAGGATAAAACAACTTTTAATTTTATAGACAATTTATAATTGTTTCTACATTTTCAATTAATTTCAGTAAATATTTTATTTTGCATGGGTGTATTATAATTATTCCATCAGTGCTTTTATTGGAATTTAAATATTTTGGTTAGGTACCTATAACATCAACAACAAAAAACAAAATAAAGTCAACTCTAGTCTTTTAGTTTTATTTATCACAGTTCACAATCTTTCAACCTTTTCAAACGTGAAAATGTTCAATAAGTTTTAAATGATTAGGTTGATAGTAATTAAGAACTTTATAATAGTAGTAATGACTGATGAGCTACAACTGGTATAAGTGGTGTAACCGCTGTGACGTATTTATAACCAAGGTTTATAGATTATACAGGTTGCCTCATTCTGAGATTTTGAAAAAGTAGGAGTGGGGAGACAGTTTGACTGACGTCATTGTCGTACACTCATACGACGACCCATCCACTCCGCACTCGTACACAATATGTCCATGACAAAATCTATTGCACATGTCACAATTACATCTTGTTTAGTGTTTATAGTTTATGTTTAAATATACAATGGCAGCGAAAGGTGGATCAGTGTGTGCTATTGCTACTTGTACATACTACACAGCAAAAATAAAAAGCGAAGAAAATGATATTTCGTTTCATTGGTAAGTACATTAACAAAAAAATATACAGATCTTAATAATTTGTGTTACCTATGAACTTAAATCGACTTACTCATTAGTAGAAATTTATACTGGATATGTAATTTAGTGGAACCGCAATAAATCAAAATTTAAGGGAAATTACATTTTTTTGACTTATCCAAGTCTTCAACTTATTAAGGTTATGTGATCTATTATTAAGGGAATGGAATTTATTTCGACTTATTAAGGTTTTAAACCTATTGAGTAAGACTTATCGAGGTTTCAGTGTATTTGGTATAAATGTTTTTGTACTTGACAAGTTAATGCCAGTGTGGTAAGAAATGTTTGTTTTATAGTCTGCACGAAACGTATATAATGATTTTAAACTAATCAAATGTATTAATTAATAAATACTTATTATTTGTTTAAAGGTTTCCAAAAGATCCTGTTGTGCAAAAATAATGGGTTAGAAAATGCAAAAGGGCTGATTCTTGGAATCCCAGTACAGAATTTATTTATTCGAACCATATTAGTTCTAAGGAGGAGGTAAACATAAGAGAAGACTTTTACCAGGAGTTGTTCCTACGTTGAATTTACCTTATGATGGTAGACCATCAGTATCTGCTATTAATCGAAAGAATAAGATGGAGGCAAAATTATCAAAACAGGTTAATAATTATAATATATTATAACAAGTAGTAATAATTTATATTAAAATAAAAAAATGTTAATATGATAATTGTTATTTTGTTAAATTAGTTATTTAAATTTTGTATTTTTAATGATATATTTTGTATGAAATTTTATACCATACTAATATAAATATGAATCATAAATATTTTTACAGAACCATAATCAAATAATTGAACAGTCAATGGTAGAATACTCTGAAGAATTATTGACAGAATGTCATGCAGATCATGATATAGAAACTACTAATGCAGTACCCGATTATGAGATGTTACATAAAAAATTGCTTGATGAAAATTCCATTTTAAATAATAAACTTAAAGAATCATGTAATACTGATTATAAAACAATTAACGAATCTCTACGTTTTAATATAAATTTTTTACAAAATAGTTTGAATAAAACTAATTTGTTATTAAAACAAACACAAACTAAGATATCTAATGAACTAAAAATGATGTCTCAAACTAAAAAAAGAACTATTGAAACAACAGAAAAACAATATCTGTCTTCAATTTTTGCATCTAATCAAGTGGACATAATTATGAAAAAAAAAAAACGAGTCAATTGGTCGAGGGATGAAATATCTCAAGCTTTTACATTAAGATATTTAAGTAAACGTGCATATATTTATGTTAAGAATGAACTCCATTATCCCCTTCCAGGTAAATAAATCCATAATTATTACTTCTTAGAATCCATACAAATTTTAAATTCTTTACTTTTGTTTTTAATATTTTAGGGTTATCATCACTTCAAACAATAGACATGCGAAATGGAATCCTTCATGATGTTCTAAGAATAATGAGCATTAATGCTCAAAATTTAAAATCTCATGAAAAGCTTGCTGTCTTAATGTTTGACGAAGTGAAGGTAGCATGTACGTTAGAGTATGATGTCCTCCACGATCAAGTTCTTGGGCCACACAATCAAATGCAGGTAGTAATGGCACGTGGCATTGCTTCACTTTGGAAACAACCTGTTATGATTTATTTTGATACAAAAATGACAAAATCAATATTGTTTAATTTTATTCAAGAACTTGATCAAATAGGATATACAGTTATTTGTTGTGTCTGCGATTGTGGTGGACGAAACTTAGGGTTGTGGAATGTATTAGGAGTTAACTATGAACAACCTGTGTTCCAAATTCCAAGTGGGTGAAAAATTGTTTGTGTACCAGATGCACCTCATCTGTTAAAACTTACCCGTAATTGGATGTTGGATAAAGGTTTCTACATAAATGATAAAATAATCAATAAAGAACCATTAGAAGCATTAGTTACAATGATGTCAGCAGCACTGAATGTATGTCAAAAATTAAGTTCGGATCATTTGACATTTGAAGGACCACAAAGACAAAAAGTGAAACTAGCAACTCAACTTTTGTCACACACAACAGTAACGGCATTGAAGCATTACAAGCCTATTCAAAACATAAAATTGAATGATGATACGGCTAATTTCATTGAGCTAATAAATAATTGGTTTGATCTGGCAAATGTATCCCATCCAAATAATAATAATACACCGTTTAAAGCACCATATGGTACATTTATGAAGGAACAAGATTCACTTTTTGATGAAGTCTATGATACAATTTTTACTATGAGGTGTAAGGGTAAAAACAGTCTTCGAATATTTCAAAAAGGTATTCTTATGTATATTAATGGGACTCGTTACCTACTTAAAATATTAAAAGAATATGGTCTCAATTATTTATTAACGAGTAAAATCAATCAAGATGCTTTGGTGAATTTGTTTTCTCAGGTCAGGTCTAGAGGAGGGTTAAACGATCATCCTACCCATAACATTGTATAGATTGATGATGATAGTTTTGGGAAAAAATCTTGGCATAACTTGTAGTTCGAAAACATGTGACAAGAATAACGAGGAATTTTTAGTGTCAAAAATGTTAAAAGATGCAGATATGACCATAAACGAGGATGAAAAATGTGTAAGTAATACAAATGATAGTAGTGGTGATGAGACACTAAATAAATCAAATACAGAAGAAGAACAATGTCAGAAAGAAATGACTAAAGATGCAGTAGAGTATTTAATCGGTTGGGTTGCAAAAAAATATAGAAAGAAGTATCCCAAACTTGGATCAACGATTTATGTGTTAGGGAACACTTGTCATGATTATACACTACCAACATGGGTGCAGCATTTATCTTATCGCGGATTGATAGTTCCTAGCAGTGATTTCAAGAACTTAATTCTACGGTGTGAAAAATTATTTATAAAATTTACGAAATGAAAAATTCCTACAGGACGATATATTGTAAAATAATTAACAAATAAAATTTATAATAGAGTGATAACATATGAGAAAAATAAAATTCTAATTCAAACTTATATAAAACAGAGGATAATCAAACGCATGAAATATTTTAATCAAAATTTAATTCCTATGCAAAAAATAAAAAAATCTAAAATGAGGTTACAAAGATTAAATAAATCAAGAAAAACAATAACTTAATTATGTATACCTATATTATGTTCAAATCCCAATAAAATTTGTATTACCAATAAATTCCAATATTATTTAAAACACCCCATAAGTAGCTGTATAAATTGTATTATATGTATATATTTTTATTATGTATATTATATTATTTGAATATTTAAAATGAACTTACAAAAAATAAAAATTGATTAATTTGAAAAAAAATATCATAATTATTATTATACATTTTATAAATTTGTTTACTAACCATAAAAAAATAATTTATTGTTACAAAAAAAATAGTAAATAGATGTCTTCATAATATATATTTTTCTGTTTTTTACGTTTTTTAAATCACTTGTTTTAAACTTTGTTAAAAGTACACAATTTAAATAATAAATACCTATATAGTTCCAATTATAGTATATTAGAACGTATTTTCGTATTTCCCTGTTCTGTTTTATTAAATAAATAAGATACAAATAATTAGTTAATTAATTGTAGTAAGGTAAAACACTAGAACTATATTATGTACATTGTACAATGTACAGTCGTACAGACTGTACGACAATGATGTCACGTGGCATATAGGAGTTGCGGAGGGTAGGCAATATTTACACGACTTTGAGGCAACCTGTATTATCTATAAACCTTGATTTATAACGTGGTTTATTATCTTTATCTATATCTGTGATAAAATCAAATTTATATTAATTGAGATAATAATTGATCGTGTCAGATGTTGTATTCGTATTTCGTATGTTTAATGTTATGAAGTATACTACACTGTATATCAGTGTAGTATAGTGGTTGTAGACGTTTTACATTTTATAATAAAAACTATTCCATTATATTAATATGTTATAATGATGAATATTGGCACCGTGGAGACGTTTAATTTGAGGTGCCCCATGCTATTTTCTTTCGGTAAAAAAAAATTTACCTGTAAAAAAATAATCGGTAAATTTACAGAGGCTTACATCTCTAATCAAAACCTATAGTACCCTCCTCCACAGTTCCACAGGCTAATGACCTCAGTTGTGGAAGCCTCGACCCAAAAACAATAATGAGAGTAGTATAATAAATTGTAAGACAAAAATAAAAATTAATATGACTAAAAAATAACAATAAAATGTAATCTTAAAATTCGAATGAAAATATATTCTAAATAATAATTATAACTGAAAAATAAATGTTAGTTTAGATATAGTCCGTGCCACTAGGGATTGAGAGAAGTAATCCGCTACGCGCATGCAGACTGACGGCAGCGACCGTTCCGAGGCCCCGTTTCCCCCATTTTACAACGTACCATTTTATATATTTTGCATACTAATAATATATTTCTAAATAACGTCGCCGACCGGTTTTCGTTCAAAGTCCACATGTCAAATAGGTGGGGGGATGCGCGGATTCGTGGACCACGATTTGGTCGGTTGGAAACGGGTTACTTCTCTCGTGGCACGGAGTATAACAAGAGCAGTTAAGAATAAAAATAATTTTTTATCTTTTTTTTTTCCAAATAAATAGTGTTAATCTTTATCTAGATAATTAAACTATTAATCATATTTTATATGTGTCTATATAAATGATAACCAATCGTATATTATCTTTATCTATGTAAATATTATTTAGTTATCTTTGAGCAACAATGCTATAACGGTTAAATAATATTATAACAAGACGAATAAGTCAGCCACATTATCCATTATCACTAACTACGGAATTATGCGATATATGTTATACTGTTATCATTGATAATAAAAAATCAAAGTTGTTACCTTTTATACTACCATAATAAAATGTGGCCATTATAACTCGTTAAAAACTTAAACTTAAGTTAAAATTATGTTTTTCTTAAATTTTTAACTTAGATATGGTTAATTATTGTTGTTTTTAACTTATTAACGTATTCAGTTAAAATTGTTATTGTTGTAACTTAACTTTTTATAGTTAATTATCAATGTCATGCAGTTAACTTAATTTTCTTTTCTTTTCATGTGGAACCAACTAGAGTCTAGTTGGTTCCAGATGTTCCAGATTGTTTAGATTCTAAACAGTACTCATTTGATAACTCTTTTTCGTTTTTAGTCATTTTTTCTAATTATTTATTATAATAATCTAATTTTGTACACAGAGTTAAACGTATCGATAAATATTTGCTTAAAACAAAATATTAGGGTATTTTACGACTTAAAAATATTGTAACTTGAAAAAAACGTTTTAACTCAGTTAAGTTAAGTTTATTTTCTATCTCCACTATAAACTAATCTAGTTACATTTTATTTTGGTTAACTTTTAACTTAACTGAAGGCAATTTAATTGAATTAACTTAACTTGCCACTCTAGCTATTTTCATTAACTTGCCCACCCTCACCATAATGCAAATATAATATAAACTATAATTAAACACAGAGAAATAGGTCCGAAAAATCATGATACTGAAATGAAATAATATTTCACTTCTCACGTACGTAAGGTACGCTTAATATATTATTATAATAACCTCCTGATGAAGTTAATTAGCAGTTTTAATTATTATTATTATTATTATTATTGGTATTCAAATCGTGTAGTCACTGTCTGTATAGGCACGTGGCCGTAAATTTTATATAAACCTAAATCTTAGGTAATCATGGGTAATCATAGGAAATCAAGGGCAATCATCGAAACCAGAAATCTCATGTCCAACATTTCTGTAAGTTACTTACTTGACTTTTGCTGAAAAAAATAAATTGGTTCTGTAGAAATGTTATTTAGAATTCATACGTAATAGACATTAAATTGCGTTTATCGTTATTTATACCGTTGTTAAAACGTTTTGGATTATTCAGTCTGCCCCAAGTTTATTCTCTATTTTATTATTTAACCGACTGTGTACGCCAAGACACCTGACGAAGCACATTCCCGAACCTAACCACTCGACGAATAATCGAGACCAAAAAGTTGATTGTAAATGTTTATGTCGTCTTTTATAATTTGGGTAGGCAACCTAATGTACACGACGACAACGCTGACCTCAGAATAGGAACGAGAGGTGAGGTGTTGAGGGGAACAGGATGATAGAATTTAGTTATTGGGGGGGGGGGGTCTCCGTAGTCTGTTCGGCCCGGTGCAATGACCACAGAGCTCACATGAGTTGGCTAAACCTTAATAATTAAACTTAAAAACTAGTGAAACCTTGAAGTTGACCCGGACAGCCTGCCCACAGTGAGACACCCGTCGGACGTGGATTCCGAAGACCTGGGCGGCCTCCCACACACTACGCCGAGTGTTGGAGGACTTACGCGGGAGTAGGTGGCACTTGATAACGGTGAGGCGCACAGTGTACGTACAAGCCGCCGGATCAGATCACCCACGGACGACAATAGTATAGTTCAATAATACAAATTAATAACTCACGGTTGGAATGATAATAATTGGACGTTTATTTTAAACAATGTTGCTGATGCCGTTGCAGTAACGGCTTCTGGTAGCGTCGCACGTACCACAATAATAATAGTGTGTTGATCACAGTGACCAAACAGTACGATTGTACAGCTCGAATTTCGCAATAATAATTTAAGATTGGTGTGTACCGAAAAAATACGTACAGATATAATAATTTATGATTGATGTGTACCAATGAATACGTACACCCGACAAGGATTGTAAAAAAACACGAAAACAAGAAAAACGCTGCAATAGCGGAACAACAATAATGTTTTTAACGACGAGAGATAGAACAACAACAATATGTTTTGACAACAAGGGCGTTGGCCGCAGTAATATTGATAATAAGAAAAAAAACACAAGAAATATTAAAATAATACAAATAAACAAAGACAATAAATATGGTGATTCTAATAATCAATAATAATAATAATAATACACAAGGAATATAAGATAGGAAGAAGTGATGAGTGGAACGGAAGAGGAGGGAAGAAGTCGCCGTCGCGCAGATTAACGTCCCGCGATAAGCAATAATTGCTTGGCGCGAACAAGTATCTTACCCAAGTCTGTTTGTCACAAAGTTACAACGGTATTTATTAACTTAATTTAAACTTAATTAATGTATTACAAAAATCTCTTAACTTAACATTTAATATAATTGAAAAAAAAAATACTTAATTTAACTTACCTAACCTGCCTATTAATATGACAAGTAAGACTGTCTACGCCTATAGTTGACGGTCCTTCAGTCCTTCAGGGGATATTGTTGTAGGTTCTATAGTAGACAGTACATTAACTACACATCTAAATATACAAATCATTTTTAATAAATGACACAGTTATTATTATTTTTTCCGTTGAACTCCAAGTAACTTACAGCAAATTAAAAAAAATTAAAAGTTATTTTTGTGTTTGAATAACTTTTTAAGGGCATTTTGTATAGGTTTTTATGGCATTTTTTGTGTGTAATCACTAATATAATGTTTGACCCACGAATTTCTATAAGCATCTCACAGGTATTAAGCATGTGACTTTCCACATTCGATATTTCCAAATCACTGAAATGTGTATAAGTCTTGCTGGATATTTATATAATTGTAAATTTAAAATCAATATTTACTTATATAACTACATTTTAACACTATTAAAAATCCCCGTTCTAGGAAAAATAATCCCTAAACTCCAATATTACTCACAACCACATGCAAATGATTGATCAAATATTTTTTAAAAGCTAATTTGCGTAATTACCACAATATTAATATTTAGTACCTATATTATTATTGTGAAAAGTAAAACTTGAGTCAATAAATATTTTATTATTTTTTTTGTGGGTATGATTATTTTATATTTTTAAGTGGATATTATGGGGGATGTGGGTATATCGCCATACCAGGTGACTTTCATGTACTACGCTACTTATTTTTTGTATTACACCGAAAAAAAATAATAGATTTTGTTAAAAATTGGCATGTGTAAAAATTTCAGTTTTTCTTAATTTCTTTATGGACAAAATTGAAGCATTTTTACTTCCCAAAAATTTGATGACACAAAAAAATTTTTTTTTAAAACATACAAGTATATAATTTTGTAAAATCAATACGTAAAATATTTTCTGCAAAAGTAAATTTAAGTATTTTACCTATTGTATTAGTATTAATTCTAGTAAAATAAATAACTTACCAAAAATTGGACAATAAGCGGTAAACCAACTATACGCCTTACCCTCGTATTCTCTAGTTAATGACACTCTCTATAATTAATTGGAATGGCACTGTTAACTTTGAGATACGATGATATGCGCTAGTCAATTTGAATTTTGAATAAATTGATTATATTAATCCATCTTAGGTGGAATTATGTAAAAACGACAATCTTGGTATAACTTTGATACTTTAGAGTTAAATCATACATTTACATTTTACGTACAAACAGCGTGGGGTCCGTGATCTACCACAGGTAGATTACCTACCTGATAATATACTGCTGCGAAGCAGAATTTTTACTCTGGGCAACGGAAGAGTTGAGATAAATTTTGAACACCATACACCGATTATTAAATGGAACAAAGTTTGAGTCATATAGAGTTGATACATTTAACGGGCAACAAAGTGCACAGGATCAGCTATTTTATATAATTATTATATGTATAAATATATTATATAAAACTGTAGAAGCCAAATACCACTCTCTCATTCATCGATACATCTCAAAAACTATAAAACGTATGAACTTGAATTTGGAATAGTGATTTCTCTAATGATCTAGATGTACAATAAGGAAGGAAGTTCCGATATTCGCTTCTTAAAGAGGTAGTCAAACGGAATCTTGAGATTCAAGTTGGAAATAAAATTTTTTTTTTCTGTTTACAAATGGTTGCCATCGTTTACCCTGGCAGATCAGGTACAAGCATGCATAAAATTGTCACGATTATAGACTCCAATAAAGAAACTGCATTTTAAAAGAAAATGTACCTATGTGTGTACCTACTTACCTTATATAGGTACTCAACAATTCTCAATTTAATTTTACGAAAGTCTCAAAGATTGATTTTTAGGGATATCAGGAAAGTTTAGAGAATAAGTACTTAAAATAGTAGTGCTAAATCCAATCCGTATTGCCATTCTAGGTCAAATTATTACACTGCAATGCTAGGTCGGCTAAAGCCGATTTGTCTGTAAACTAAGGTACACTAAAACTGAGAAACATCTATATACCATATTGTTTATGGTCCTTAGTCACAGTTTTTTTTTACAAGTATTTAAAGTTCAAAAATTGACAAAATATGAAAAAATCACGAAAATTAGCAAATTATTTTGAGTTAAGAATTCGTAAAAATTTTTCTTTTTAAATCTAATATTTTAAAATGTAATACAAGTTCCTTATAAGATTTTCTACATTTATCAAAAAAAAAAAATTCTATAAGAAAGTCAAATTAAATTTTTATGACCGTTTGATATTTAAATGTTCACAACATTGGATTTTTAGTTTTAAATTTTTTTAATTTTTTGTCTATAAATATCAATAAAATTTTATCTGTTGGGCCAAAAAATATGTATATAATATGTATTAAACCTAGACTGACATACCTTCGAATCGTTTTTCTCATACAATGATATTATATCATTGAATTAAAATTTAATACCATCCATTATACAGTGACCCACTTGTTTAATTCGTGAATCGATGTAATTCCTTTTGGAATATTACGTTATTTGTTAGAATAATTGTATAAGATTACTTCATTAGAATAGTCTATTATCTGGGTTTCTACCATTAAAATATGTTTTTCGCTGCCTATAAGCGGTCTGTAGGATTTATTTTATACTGTGTTAGTATATTTTTGTTTGTTGCATATATTTTTAATTTTGACTTTGATTTTGGTTCAATAGTAATATTGTCATTAGATTTTATTTTTATTTCATTTTTATTAATTTGGGTTGCACTCGTGATGCTTTCAGTTGTAAATGTTATTAGTATTATTTTCATTATGTTTGTACCATATTTCGTCCATCTTTATAGAGTTATTTTCGATCTGTATGTTTTTATTTTTAAAATTGATCATCAGGTTGTATTTAATATTAAAATTATTTCCTAATAGTAGCTTAAAATTTAGTCCTTCAATGACGAATACTTTGATCTGATATTGGAGTGTGTTGATTGTAATTATTAATTCTGTTGTTCCTATTTGTATTAGTTCATTATTATCATCGCCTGTTATTGTTGTTTGTTCTTTGGGCTTTATGCCTTGTTTATTTTTTATTAGGGAATAATCTATACATGATAGATTTGAGCCTGTGTCTATTATTGCATTTTGTTCGTTATCGTCTAGTATTATTTTTATGGAGAGCACTCGTGGTCCTCGTTCCGTATCTGAATCTACGCTTATATTTTGATTGCTGATTTTAATTTTTCAAATTACTTATTCTTACAATGTTTTCTATAATTTTTCGTCGTCATTATTTACTTCTTTAGTGATTAATTTATTTGAATTCACCGATTTATACTAATTTTCTGCAAAATGTATATAATTATTTTTTTCAATTTGCTTATTTTTGTTAAAATGTTCGAAACCGTCGATTTTGTTTTTTCGACACCTCGTCAAAAATGTGATTTATCGTATAATATAATAAACACGCTTCAACAATTATAGTTAATTTGATTTCCTTGAAATAAATTATCAATCAACTTATGATAATATTGATATTTAAACAATATAAAAAACGCATCATATTTAATTGCAATTTCCACTGCCCTTGATTTAAATGTAAGTTTATATTTTTATACAAACAAGTTGTGCTAGAAAATTATTTTGATATATGAAACGGTAATAGTTTTGATAGCAATAATTAACTATAATTAAATGAAATATATTTTTAATACAATATAATATTATGTTCAGTCAAGCATGAGTTTGTTTTAAATTATACTAAATATTCTTATTTATTTTCATTAATAATAATTCAGTTTCCCTTTTACTTTTTATTAACTTTCCATTTAAATAAACTACATCATTGTATTTTTAACTCAAATATTTATTTGGTCTTTTTTATAATTATTATAAATCATTTTTGTTGTTTATAAGGTATTTGCAATTTTTTAATCAAAATATATATTCTAAACCACTATATTATATCTAATACCTGTATACCATGATACAAGTATTATACGATATTTAATATTATAATTAATATTAAATAATAAATGTATTTCTTGTAGGTACAATTATTAGTAAATTTTAACAATAATGTGGTAATATCTGAAATTCTGAAATACTAGTTTCAATTACCTACTTTGTAATACACTGAATTCGATTGAGCTCATATTGTTATGTATTATTAATTTTATATTTTATCAACTTACTTACAGTTACCTTTGATCACAATAATATAACAAAACAGATGAATTCGTTTGATCATTTAACATCAGATGTTTTTGTCATTATAATTAAACAATAAAATCAAACATAGATGATGATATTCACCAGCATAATTTGCATTGATTTCTTCCATTGTCTGGTACCAATGGCTGCTTCTAAGGCCTTTACTATATTTCCGGCTTCCATAAAATGAGAGATAGCAGCGTCTTGTTGTTTCTGGCATACTAAGAAATCACCCCATTTTTCTTCTAAAGAAACTACCTCTGAAAATGTATTTAACAATAATAAGGCCTTTGAGATTTAATATATTTCGATGTTTTAATATTTTAAATATTTTAGTAAATTGGTTATGTAAAAGATATCCCTTCACGTATTGCATATTATACATTGCGTCGTAGTAACGCATTGTTTAATTCTAACATTATTAGGTGTAATAATATTATTATTAGAACACATAAATGTATATTATAGTATTAATGAATAATATAGTAAGTCATATTAAACTCGAGGTATATGACGGCGTAGTGTATAGGCAAAACAGTTACATGAAACCGATTTCTTCATTTTACCGTTAGGTAGGTACTAAATTTGAGGATCTCAAACGTAAAAATGTACAACAAAATAGGTAGGTACGTTACTCTGGTCCCCTATGTCAAAAATTTCCAAAGTGAATTTTATCATTAGTTAGTAACTAATTCGTTACCATTCGTAACCACAAATTCGGAATTCGTAACGTGATTTCCACCGTGGAAAATCCATTTTTCTCCCGGGGGTGCTGCGGTAAACGTTGTGCACTTATCATAATCAATAATTCCGATTTTGTGGTTACGAATTGGTTAATAACTAATGATATAATTTACATTAGAAACTATTCTGACATAGGGGTGCCAGGGTAACGTACAACAACAAAATAAAAGAAAGCTTTGAATAAAAAATTACACATTAATACTGTGGTATCACCCGTATTGGATAATACACGGTAAACCAACTATACACCTTACTCTCGTATTCTCTAGTTAATGACACTGTCTAAAATTAATTAGAATGACACTGTTAACTTTGAGGAACGATGATATTATGCGCTTGTCAATTATTAGTTCGTTCCTATCTAGTTGAAATGACTCAAAGATTACAATATATACATTGGCACTATTAAGTTTAATAAAACTTCATTGACACATAGTACGTACATGCCGGCACTGCTCCTACAAAAGGTAAGAACTTAAGAATGACTGAAATTATTATAAACTCGGGTTTTCAGGTCGGAAACCCTTTTATTAATTTGAAACAAACATAAATAATTCACTTATTTTAAATATACTCGGTCCGTACTATTACTGCCGCTTCACACCCGCAGTCGTCGTACCTACTTTCTCGCCGAATCACTCAGCCCGATGTATGTTTTTGGAAGCAAATTGGATCTAGTTGGTACTTTTGGAAGGCCGAAATTGAAAATGCTCATTGCTTTTTAAAATAGTTGGAGAAAAAAAAAATGAAAATGTATTAAAATTGTTCGGAAACCAGCTTGGTTTGTCCTCATTTGAGTTGTATTTGATTTATTAAACATTTTTTATTTATAAATGTCAATAAAAAATTATTCTCCGGTCAAGAAGCTTAAAAATGTAATAGGTAAGTTTCTATTGTAACTAAAATATTAACGATACTAGGCATCATGGTTATTTTTTATAAGCATTTAAAGTTCAAATCTCGTCAAAACAACAGTTAATTTGTACAAAAGTTATAAAATATTATATATGTATATCTAAGGTTAAACAATTTTATACAAGGTCTTTTATATAAGTTGTTCATACTTTTAAAAAAAAATTACATATAATTTTAGGAAAATTGGTATGCAAATACAATGTTTTTTCAAAATTTAATTCATTCTGGTAAGACATAGGTATATATAAAATGTACGTCTTGCTTACTATAGTTGACAGCTGAAACTTGATAAATATTTTTTGAAAAAGTAATAACTATACCGGCTTCGGCCCTTTAGCCCCCCCCCCCCTTTGCGGACGCCACTGTTAATAGGTAATTGCACAGCGTATCCTATCATATGGTGATCACAACGGTCAGCGGGCACGACCAAGTGTAGCTTACAAATAAGTAAAAGCTTCTCAAACCGATAACTTTAATACGTCCTTGAAGTTGGCCCTTACACTTTTAAAAAAAAAGTTTACATAGTACCATTATTTTGCAAGTAATTAGCAAGAATTTGCAAGTCCACTCCTTAAATTTGCAACCCCAGCCCTGACTTTTTGTCAGAAATTTCAAAACTGGTCCACTACAAATAATTACTTAGAATCATTAGTTTTATAATTAATCAACATAGTTATGAGTTCCAGTTCGATAGCTATTTAATTAACATGTACCGTAATTTGTTTTGATAATAAAAAGAAATAATTAAACGCTTATAAAGAAATCATTGTATTAATTTTTGTTTTAAATATGTCAAATGTAATATTATAAATAATAATATTTTTATTAAACACTTGTTTTTCTAGAGATTTAAGAGACAAGTAATACATGAAAATATGAATTTTTGGAACCAATGCAGCTTAGGTAGTTCAATAGCGATTTTTGTGAATTTTTTTCTTTAAAATGTGCATTTTTGCATGCATAACAATGGCATTTTAAAAAAATTTGGTTAAATTTTCTTTGGAAGTTATGGTTGAAAAATCTTCAAAATCTTGTTATTAAGTTTAAAATTCTTTTTTTTTTTATGGGAGTTGTTCATCCTTCACATTTTCGGTGGAATCAGACCTTACCTATATTGCTTAATTTATATTTTATTGTTAATGGAGCAATTTAATAAAAGAAACCCCGATGGACGGAAATTCATAAACTCACGGACTGCAAAAGTGTATAACACTGAAAGTAAGTCTGACCGATAAGGTGTAATTGCATTACTAATTGTTCTTAACTTATTGAAAAATATAGGTTTAAAAAAAAATCCGACAGCATTTATGCCACAAAATTATAGTTATTCATTACATTTTAAGATATAACTTTTTTTTGGAGAGGGGGTGGCAAAATATGTTGCCCTGGGGCGCCAAATGTTTAAATACGGTCTAGTACATTTAAGTTGTTGCTTTTACATTATAAAAACGCACTTGATTCAAACTTTTTTTTATATTCTACTTCATACTATAATTGTTTATGGGTGGGTTTTTTATTTTGTTATAATATTTTTGAGGACTAAAGGGTTATAAATTATTGTGTTAATTATATTTCATTATACATGTACGATTATTTATTGAATGCCATAAATTAAAATGTGACTATTTTTAACTTGGTATACAATAAATTACATATAAATAAGAATATGTAATATAAATTCCTATACACAATAATATGTACAATTAATTAGTGGTGATGACATACGTTACAAATATTATACCTTACCTAAGATGTATTTGTATTACCTGGATCCTGTGTTCTTATTCCTTAGTGTTAGTTTCACTTTGCATTTGCAGTCTTAAATCATGTTTTATATCTACATAGAACACGTCATACAATATACAAAACTAGTAACTACCTATACCTAACTACTAGGTACCTATATGTATTTTATTTATCCATTCTATTTTTTACACTTGTATTATTTTAAAGGTCAAACGTCAAACGGTTGCAAGAAAAAAATATAACAAGATGTTTTTGGTCAAAAACACAAATATTAGGTACATTAAAAACAAACACATTACTGTAAAAATCCACTGAGCCCCGTGTGATAGCTTGGGGAATTGCCATTACACACACACACACACACACACGGACTTAATATTATATTCTATGCCCGACATATCGTTCAGGTACCTATATACTATAATATATTATCTGATACTGTGTGAGAGCTCGTGATTTTTTACATCACCAAAACCACCCATAAGGAAAGGGGAACACTTTCCTCATGACCTGTGAGCCGCACCGCGTGAGACCCGAGGGTCAAGTCGGTGGAACTCACAGGCTTTGATACACGCATGAGCGATTGAACGCCAAAGATTTATGTTGGGAGAGAAAAAAAAATAAGTCAATTAAAATAAATAATAAGAGTAGTATTAGGGTAATCGCGTGGGTGTATTTTACAGGTTTTTCTAATGTAAATAATTAAATAAAGATTTTAAGATTTTCCTTTTTTTTTT